>ONZH01018640.1:0-20693 GCA_900303285.1 Rhinella marina | reverse complement strand
AGTTCTCTACATAAATACAGCACCAGAACCAAGCACCAGAACCAAGTTACTCTACCATAAATACATCAGAACCAGAACCTAACCTTCTCTACATAAATACAGAACCAGAACCAAGTTCTCTTACATAAATACATCACCAGAACCAAGTTCTCTACATAAACTAACATAAACCAAGAATCACAAATACATCACCAGAACCAAGTTCTCTACATAAATACAGAACCAAACTAAGCTCTCTACATAAATACAGAACCAGAACCAAGTTCTCTACATAAATACATCACCAGAAACCATGTTCTTGTACATAAATACATCACTAGAACCAAAGTTCTCTACATACATTACAGCACCAGAACCAAGTTCTCTACATAAAATACATCACCAGGAACCAAGTTCTCTACATAAATACAGCACCAGAACCAGGTTCTCTACATAAATACATCACCAGAACCATGTTCTTACATAAATACATCACTAGAACCAAGTTCTCTACAGAAATACAGAACCAGAACCAAGTTCTCTACAGAAATACAGCACCAGAACCAAGTTCTCTACATAAATACATCACCAGAACCAAGTTCTCTACATAAATACATCACCAGAACAAGTTCTCTACATAAATACAGAACCAGAACCAAGGTCTCTACATAAATACAGCACCAGAACCAAGTTCTCTACATAAATACAGCCACCAGAACCAAGTTCTCTACTTACATACAGCATACAGAACCAGAACTAAGCTCTCTACATAAATACAGAACCAGAACCAAGTTCTCTACAGAAATACAGCACCAGAACCAAGTTCTCTACATAAATACATCACCAGAACCAAGTTCTCTACATAAATACATCACCAGAACCAATTCTCTACATAAATACAGAACCAGAACCAAGTCTCTACATAAATACAGCAACCAGAACCAAGTTCTCTACATAAATACATCACCAGAACCAAGTTCTCTACATAAATACAGCACCAGAACCAAGTTCTCTACATAAATTACAGAACCAGAACTAAAGCTTCTCTACATAAATACAGAACCAGAACCAAGTTCTCTACATAAATACAGGACCAGAACCAAGTTCTCTACATAAATACAGCACCAGAACCACGTTCTCTACATAAATACATCACCAGAACCAACTTCTCTACATAAATACATCACTAGAACCAAGTTCTCTACATAAATACATCACCAGAACCAAGTTCTCTACATAAATACATCACCAGAACCAAGTTCTCTACATAAATACAGAACCAGAACTAAGCTCTCTACATAAATACAGAACCAGAACCAAGTTCTCTACATAAATACATCACCAGAACCATGTTCTGTACATAAATACATCACTAGAACCAAGTTCTCTACATAAATACAGCACCAGAACCAAGTTCTCTACATAAATACATCACCAGAACCAAGTTCTCTACATAAATACAGCACCAGAACCAGGTTCTCTACATAAATACATCACCAGAACCAAGTTCTCTACTTACATACAGCACCAGAACCAAGTTCTCTACATAAATACAGAACCAGAACTAAGCTCTCTACATAAATACAGAACCAGAACCAAGTTCTCTACATAAATACAGGACCAGAACCAAGTTCTCTACATAAATACAGCACCAGAACCACGTTCTCTACATAAATACATCACCAGAACCAACTTCTCTACATAAATACATCACTAGAACCAAGTTCTCTACATAAATACATCACCAGAACCAAGTTCTCTACATAAATACAGAACCAGAACTAAGCTCTCTACATAAATACAGAACCAGAACCAAGTTCTCTACATAAATACATCACCAGAACCATGTTCTGTACATAAATACATCACTAGAACCAAGTTCTCTACATAAATACAGCACCAGAACCAAGTTATCTACATAAATACATCACCAGAACCAAGTTCTCTACATAAATACAGCACCAGAACCAGGTTCTCTACATAAATACATCACCAGAACCATGTTCTGTACATAAATACATCACTAGAACCAAGTTCTCTACAGAAATACAGAACCAGAACCAAGTTCTCTACAGAAATACAGCACCAGAACCAAGTTCTCTACATAAATACATCACCAGAACCAAGTTCTCTACATAAATACAGCACCAGAACCAGGTTCTCTACATAAATACAGCACCAGAACCATCTGAGTAGTCAGGTCATCCCTCGCCATATGACCGTGTAGGTTGTGCAACTACAGCTCCCAGTATGGCCTGAACATGTGCAAAGGGATGCTGGGAGTTGTTGTTGCACAAAACAGCATGCTACCACCCATCATTAGGCTTCTTTCACACTTGCGTTCAGACGGATCCGCCCGAAAATGCATTCGTTTGCTTCCGTTCAGAACGGATCAGCATTGCCTATGTTTTGCCTATGTTTGAAAGTCCCATAGGGAACGGATCCGTTTGCTAATGTGCATTAGCAAACGGATCCGCTCCCATTCACTTGCATTGGAGCGGAGAGCGGAATGGAGACGGAACGGAGGCAAACTGATGCATTCTGAACGGATCCTTATCCATTCAGAATGCATTAGGGGAAACTGATCAGTTCAGGACCGTTTGTGAGACCCTGGAACGGATCTCACAAACGGATCCTGAAAACGCCAGTGTGAAAGTAGCCTAAGGGGTTGTTCACATATCAGTTTTTTGATCAGTTATTTCCATCAGTTATTGTGAGCCAAAACCAGGAGTGGACACTAAACAGAGATCAGGTGTAATGAAAAGATCTGCACCTGTTTGGTGTTTTTGACCCGCACCTGGTTTTGGCTCACAATAACTGATGGCAATAACTGATCAAATAACTGATGTGTGAACAACCCCTTAGCTGTAGATCATCCAGGTGACTACAACACTCATCATACACAGTCAGTAGCAGAATAATCATTTCCATTTAGTTACTTACAGGTGACGTCTTCTCCTGAGTTCTTCCCCATCTGGCTCAGACCACCATGATGACTTCTTCCGTCCACAATTCAGCTCTGCAGATTTTGCCGAGAAGATCTCTTTATCTTCACACTTTACCAACACATCCTGCAGACTGACACAGACTCATCTCAGTGCCACATACTGTGCCCTGAATATAACAGCAGCATTAGTGCTACACACAGATACGGTGTGTATTAGATGTAGTGTGTACTGATGTGTGAGGTATAATAGATGCAGTGTGTACAGATATATAGTATATACAGCAGTGTACTGACATGGGAGGTGTGATGTATACTGCTTTGTATACTATATACCTGTACACACTGCATGTGTTATACCTCATATATCAGTACACTGCTGTATATACTATATATCTGTACACACTACATCTATTATACCTCACATACCAGTACACTGCTGTATATACTATATACGTTTACCCACTGCATCTATTATACCTTGTACCTGACGTATCAGTACTCTGTATGTATACTATGTGTCAGTTGTGAGGTATAAAAGATGCAGTGCATCCATATGTGGACGGTCATATATTATGGTCACTGTGTGAGGTATTGGGGGTTGTAGTTAAGGTTCCAGTCAGTTTAAGGGATAGGATTAGCATTAGTGTTAGGGTTTGGGGCCAGTATTGGGGTTCGGGCCAGTATTGGGGTTAGGGAGCAGTATTGGTGTTAGGGGCTAGTATTGGTGTTAGGGGCTACTATTGGTGTCAGGGGCTACTATTGGTGTCAGGGGCTACTATTGGCGGTTAGGGGCCAGTATTGGCGGTTAGGGGCCAGTATTGGCGGTTAGGGGCCAGTATTGGGGTTAGGGACCAGTATTAGCATAAAGCTACATTCAGACGACCGAAAGTGTTTAGCAGCCCACAAATTGTGGATCCGCAGAACACATTTTGCAGACCGCACAGTGCCAGCCCTATATAGAAATGCATATTATTGCAGGCAAGAATAGGACATTTGCTTTATATTTTTTGTGGGGCCACGGAACGGAACTACAGATGTGGACAGTACATGGTGTGATGTCAGCATCTTTTGCGGCCCCATTAAATTGAATGGGTCTGCACTCATTCCGCAAAATTGTGGAACGGATGCAGACCCAGAAATATGGTCATCTGAATGCAGCCTTAGGGCCAGTATTGGGGTTAGAGGCAACATTAGGGTACATTCACATGATCGTATTTCTATTAACTTCAATGGGGCTGCAAATCCGTAGTTCCGCTCCACAGCCCTGCAAAAAAGATAGAGCATGTCCTATTCTTGACCGCAATTGCAGACAAGAACAGGCATTTTTATCATAGGGCTGGGCATGTGCCAGTATCCGTGTTTTGTGGAGCCGCAATTGTGGATCACAAAACAAATATGGTGATGTAAAGGAGAAAGTATTAGGGGTCAGTACCGTACATTAGGGTTAGCGGTCAATATTAGGGTTAGGGACAGTATTAGAGTTCAGTATTAGGGTTAGGGGGTCCAGGGTTAGAGGTCAGTACCAGGGTAGGGGTCAGCACAGGGATTAGGGAGAAGGACAGGGCCAGTATAAGGGAAGGGGGGGAGACAGGGCCAGTATTTGGGGGTGAGACAGGGCCAGTATTTGGGGTCGATTCTAGGGGGTCAGGGGCCAGTATCAGGGTTAGGGGTCCAAGGTTAGAGGTCAGTTACAGAGTAGGGGTCAGGGGCCAGTACTAGGGTTAAGGGTCAGGCAGGGCCAGTATTAGGGGGTCAGGGGCCTGTATTATGGTTGGGGTCAATGCAGGACCAGTATTGAGGGTTAAAGGCCAGGGTTAGGGGGTCAGGCAGGACCAGTATTAGGGGGTCAGAGGCCTGTATTACGGTTGGGGTCAATGCAGGACCAGTATTGAGGGTTAGAGGCCAGGGTTAGGGGTCAGGCAGGGCCAGTATTAGGGGGTCAGGGGCCTGTATTACGGTTGGGGTCAATGCAGGGCCAGTATTGAGGGTTAGAGGCCAGGGTTAGGGGTCAGGCAGGGCCAGTATTAGGGGGTCAGGGGCCTGTATTATGGTTGGGGTCAATATTAGGGTTAGAGGCCAGGGTTAGGGGTCAGGCAGGGCCAGTATTAGGGGGTCAGGGGCCTGTATTATGGTTGGGGTCAATATTAGGGTTAGAGGCCAGGGTTAAGGCAGGGCCAGTATTGGGGGTTTGAAATAGGGTGGCAGGGGCTAGGTTTAGGGCAGCATGTAGGAGGGCAGTTTATACTCACCTGTCCTGGCGCGGTCCGCGGTCCCACGATGCAGACCCAGCCAGCCTCTTCTGGCGGGTCTCTTGAGGTACGTCGCAGGCGGCGCGATGACGTCATCGCGCCGCCGGCGTCACTTCATCGCGCCGCCCACCGGCGGAGCCGCACTGGAGCCGGATGGCGCCGCCTCACCGCTACCTAAGTTTACAGGTGAGCGTGCGCCCCGGCTTGCGAACCCCCCCACCCACCTCTCCGGGAAATAAAAAAAAAAAATAATAATAATTTATGTGACCGGCCAGTTGTAAGGGGGGCCCCCCCCACGTGACCTATTGGTGGGCCCGGTGCAGATGCACCATATGCCCTATGGATAAAGCGGCCCTGTGTACTCATGGGAGGTACGAGGTGTAAATTATTCATCGCACCTCCCATGTCAGTACACTTCTGTATATACTATATACCTGTACACACTGCATCTATTATACCTCGTACTTCACATATCAGTACACTGCTGTATATACTATATACCTGTACACACTGCATCTATTATACCTTTGTAATACATGCACTATATACAGATATCTAGCATATACAGCAGTGTACTGATATGTGAAGTACGACATATATTAGATACAGTATGTACAGATATATAGTATATACAGAAGTGTACTGACATGGGAGGTGCGATGAATAATTTACACCTCGTACCTCCCATGAGTACACTGCTTTGTATACTATATACCTGTACACACTGCATGTATTATACCTCGTACCTCACATATCAGTACACTGCTGTATATACTATATATCTGTACACACTGCATCTATTATACCTCATATCTCACATATTAGTACACTGCTGTATATACTATATACCTGTACACACTGCATCTATTATACCTCATACCTCACATATCAGTACACTGCTGTATACACTATATACGTTTACCCATACCTCCCAAGTGTCCCTCTTTCGGAGGGACAGTCCCTCTTTTTGACCCAAGTCCCTCTGTCCCTCTCTGATCCCTAAATGTCCCTCTTTTGGACCTGGAGAATTAATGCATAAATGTGCATTAATAAATTTACTAAATTGCTCATTACTAAAGTGTTTGTGTGGTTTCTACCTGTATATTAGACCAGAACTCCATTATTTGGTGCAATTTGCACCTTAAAATATCTATCTTTATCTGATGATAATATCTGATGATTTAGGTGCTAATATTTATATGGACATTGAAACGCAACAAAAAAAATTGCCACAGGGGCTCCAGTAATTATGCTTTGGGTGGACTTAAAGGTCTGGTCTAGTATGAAAAAAACTGCCGTGATGAGCGCCGCAAACATTGTCCCTCTTTGCAATTTTCAAAAGTTGGGAGGTATGCGTTTACCCACTGCATCTATTATACCTTGTACCTGACGTATCAGTACTCTGTGTGTGTATATGTCAGGTGTGAGGTATTAAAGATGTAGTGTGTACAGATATATGTGGACAGTCATATATTATGTTCACTGTGTTAGAGTTAAGGGCCAGTATTGGGGTTAGGGGTCAGTATTGGAGTTAGGGGCCAGTATTGGGGTTAGGGGTTAGTATTGGGGTTAGGGGTCAGTATTGGGGTTAGGCGTAGTATTAGCATACAGCTACATTCAGACGACCGAAAGTGTATTGCAGTCCCCAAATTGTGGATCAGCAAAACACAAATACTGGCCTTGTGCGTTCCATATTTTGCGGAACGCACAGTGCCAGCCCTATATAGAAATGCCTATTCTTGCGCACAAGAATAGGACATATGCTCTATAATTTTTTTGGGGGGGAACGGAACTACGTATGCGGACAGCACATGGTGTGCTGTCCACATCTTTTGCGGCCCTATTGAAATGAATGGGTCCGCACCCGTTCGGCAAAATTGTGGAACGGATTCAGACTCAGAAATACGGTCGTTTGAATGCACATTCAGAGCCAGTGTTAAGATTAGGGTCAGTATCAGTTAGGGGCCAGTACTGAGGTTAGAGGCAGCATTAGGGTACATTCAAACAACCTTATTTCCATTCACTTCAATGGGGCTGCAAATCCGTAGTTCCGTTCCGCAAGCCCCGCAAAAAAAGATGAAGTATGTTTTATTCTTGACCGCAATCGCAGACAAGAACAGGCATTTCTATCTTAGGGCTGGACATGTGTGTTCCACAAAATGTGGAACGCACACGGCCAGTATCCGTGTTTTGTGGATCTTCAATTTGTGGACTGCAAAACACATATGGTCATGTGAATGTAGCCTTGGGGTTAGGGGTCAGTAGTAGGGTTAGGGGTCAGTAGGGTGTAGTATTAGAGTTAGGGAAAGTATTAGAGTTCAGTATTAGGGTTAGCGGTCAATATTAGGGTTAGGGACAGGATTAGGTGTCAATATTAGGGTTAGGGGTCCAGGGTTAGAGGTCAATACTAGGGTAGGGGTCAAGGGCCAGTATTGGGTGTCAGTAATAGGGAGGCAGGGGCTAGGGTTAGTGCTGCATATAGAGAGTATTAGGGGAGGGCAGTTTATACTTACCTCTTCTGGCGGGTCTGCTCCTGAGGAACATCGCAGGCGGCGCGATGACATCATTGCGTCGCCTACGTCACATCAGTGCGCCGGCCACCGGGAATAGCGGAGCAGGGAACCAGAGGTTCCCTTGTTCCGCCGGCACTGGCTGCTGCAGGCACAATTGTATCTGCATCAAGTGGATGCAGATACAATTGAGTTCAATAGCTGCAGTGGCCCTGACATTCACCGGCTCGGGGGGGGCATGTGCCCTCCTGCCCGCCCGGCCCAGCCCGACCCTGCTGACAGCATTATGTCAGTGTTATCTAGTACATAACAGACCTCTAAGGGTTACATAGCATCATAAATCTATATAATGCTATTCAACCCCGTCAGTGTTGGAAGTTCAGGTGCTGCGATTGGAGTCTGCAGCGTGACACTCACTCGTCTGAAAGGGGCCTTACTATCAATATAGACTAAAGTGTGTATAGCCATGTCTGTTAAACAAATGTTCACCAGATGTTTGTTTAAGGGTGCTGTAAGGGATCGTATCCTCTCAAGGGGTCGACACCACACTATCTTCAAAACACGGGGATTTTCAGGTCCAACTCAACTTTATTTTCACACTTTTTGCTCCAGCATGAAATAAAAACCATCAAAATAACACCTGCCCGGCTGGGCTCTGACTAAACATAGTTCCGCTAACTCACCTAAATACATACGCTGTTCACACACAGCTTTTAAGTGTGGCTTCCTCAGCCTTTCAGTCCATCAGCCTCCTGGCTGTGACTCCAATCGTACCCTTTGGGGGAAGATGGTCCAATAGTCCTCCCGACTATGACCGTGTGACCCTCTTCTCCTAGGGTCACTGGGCCCCCCAAACTTCCAGACTACACAGAGCCTTGTGGCCCCTTAGCCCTCCTGGCTGAGACCACACACAGAGCCTCCGCAGGCTCTAACCTCTCAGGCAGCCTCAGCCTTTCTCCTCTCTCCAGACTGACACTGAGGGCTGGTTTATCACAGCAGTAATTACACCCAGGTGGCTTCACCTGTGGTGGAATAGGGATGTGGACTGGAATATCAAACCCCTCCAGACCTCTATGAAGCGTGAGGCCTGTCACTGCCTCACAGTGCATTCACATCACCATTTAGCTTTCTGTTCTTCTGATCCGTCAGAAGAAGAGAGAGAAAGAGAGAGAAAAAAATAACGGATCCTGTTGCATCAGTTATGCATAGAATTGCATAGGATCCATTTTTTTACAGGATCCAGTAAAAACGGATCCTGTTGCCTCAGTTGTCACCCGTTTGAGGCATTTACGTCTAAGGCCTTGTTCAAGATCTGTTTATTTAGAAGGAAACAAAAAACAAAAATACTGCATGCAGGACTTTTTTCCCATCTAAAAACTGATCTCAGGTGGAAATGGCTCAAACAGATGACAACTGATGCAACAGGATCCGTTTTTTTACAGGTTTTTTTACTCTCTCTCTCTCTTCTTTTGACGTATCAGAAGAATGGAAAGCTAAACAGGGATGTGAACTCAGCCTAACTGGTGTTCAACAATCAACTTCTATTAGTGTATGGCCAACTTTACATCTAAAAATACAAACAGAATGAGATCCTCTGATGATTCAGAAGGTTTCCAGGAACAGAAATGTAATTGCTGGAAGTCTTGCAAACTGGTATGAAGTGATGGTGAATGTCTTGCTTGTGAAAGTATGCTTGCTTCCCAAACAATTACCAACATTTTTTTTACCATACTAGTATTGTTTAGCTGTACTGTGAGCACACGACAGTCAGCATCCTCTGTGAGTACATACTGTGCCTGATAGAAGAGTGGCGCAGAGCTGACTGACAAACCCAAGGCAGTGCTTGGTTAACTTTATGTGGAGAAATAACTTTAAGTTCCCTTAGGCTTTTTTCTGTTGGGTTTTATGTTACATTTTTAATTAAAATATGCTAAGTGCTCTCCTCTGTTCACAAAAAAAATGCAGCCTTAAACACACATCTGAAAAAAACGAAAAGCTAGAAGTTTACAGGAGACCATAAATTGACATATGTCTTGCACAAGTGAGCTTTTATTTTATATTATGATGGGATATTGCAAATGTTGCTAGAAGCATATAAATCCTGCAGCATATATGTCCTTAGTGGTGTGTACACATAAACACAGGTGCAGATCCGTATACATTGCTTTATAAGACCCTCTCGTCTCCACGCTTTTCACTCTCTCCAGTTCTCAAGATGTTTGGCTCGGTGTGGTCCAAAATGAGACCACTTCCGTTGCACTGAGCCAAAAAAGGGTGCGAAAAAGAGAGACAGATGTACAGAGCAAAATGGAGAGTCAGAAAAATAGAGGAGATGTACAGTGATGCACATTCAGAGTACAAGAGAACAAGTAGAGTGAAGATGTCAGGCAAAATCTAAAAGAGAGTTTGTGGACTCAACTGCAGTAGGAGGCCACTGTGTTTTGGCTTTGAGAGAGCCTGATTATAATATGAGAAATGGCAGTGGTCTCGCTTTCTACGCACTGTGTAAACTTTGTGTGATTAAAGGCAGCGCTCCCTGTCTGTCTCTCTTCATGGACCTCTCCAACTTGGCTCCATCTCTCTTTCCATCCTCCCCCTGCTGCAGCCCCCCCCCCCCCCCCCCCCCGCCTGCTATTCTTTACTCCACTGTCTTCTTCTGTTTTCTCACGTTTTTATTTTCATTCTATTCCTTAGCTTTATTTTTTTTCCTTGTACAGATCTGTCGCTCTGCTCCTTCCTGTCATGTAATCATATCTGTACTGCCTCGGGCTCTCCTACAAATTACACAAGCATCCTACATTATAGGATCTGAGTCTCCTTGCTGGGGGTTTGGAGAAGCCAAGGAAATTGTCACAACATATTTCAAACCTAAAACCTCTCTGATCCAACATTGAAATACCTTATAGTCCGGATTCACATGAAATTCCTTCAAGATTGACTTTAGAAAAATAAGTGTCAATTGTAGATTCTATGTAGTTTACCATGTAGAGCCTTACTCCAATAGAATTGAAAAAAGCCACACGCAAGAGTGTGAATTTTTTTTTTTTAATGAATCCTGATCACTTAATCAGGAAAAAAAATAGTAGAAAAATGAACAAACATAAAAGGAAAATCCTACCATAGTATTTACCATAATGACTGCTATTGTCCATGGAGACAGAGGGCAAAGAAAAGGTTGTTATTTTAATGGGTAATTCATGGGTAGAGAGAACCAGTCCCCTCTCCACATACAAACAAAGCTGTGGGTAATTAACCAAAGGGTCATGGAAAGAAGATGTGGTAGAAAAGCACTAAATCCGCTTGTCACAGGTGCTTTGAGGATTGGCAGTGTTAAAGGATTATTCTTTTTTATGTAATTTTTTATTGAATAAGAAATCATGCACGTTTTTATGATACATGAATTTCAATTTCTGCTCCCATACCTTTCTTTATCGGTAGAGTTGAACCCTATCTGCACAGTAGAATGGTATAGACTATTGACTCCTTAGTCATGTGTAATAAGCTAATGGTCTAAGCATCAGTTATGTGACCCTCACACGTGTCATGTATCACTTGGCATACCGTTTACTGCCCGAGTATATAGATTATTATGTAGATTAGTATGTAGATTATTGAGCGAGAGAACCTATAAAGTATATACATTATTACTACCTATAGCAGCATGTCAGCATCATGTCTATCAGTGTCTGTGTAGAAGCAGCTCTTACATTTGTTTCCATGTACCTCCTCTGTGTGTACTGTTTTTTTCATAGTTAACTTTATTAGAAACATAACATCACCTAGAGACATGCAGCCATTTTACAAATCATCTAGAGACAGGCAGCCATGTAAATAAAGACCCAGTGATGTAGTTGTTATGTGATGTAAAAACCACAATAAAAATCATTTTTCAACCACATATCACATAGATGTTTCCTATGTGTTGATACAGTATAATGGTTGTTTTATGCTCACACAAGCTCACTCATTATGTGTCCCCAACCAGTATAAAGACACCGTATGTGCCCCCACAAAGTATGATGCCTGATTATGTGCCTCTCATACCGTGTAGTGCCCCTTTATGTTTTCTCCATGCAGTATAATGCACCATTATGTGGCCCCCAAGTGAATACTCACTTAGACCACATTTCCACGATGTTGAATACAATGGTGAAGCAGGGAGCCATAGTGGTGATCCAATACATGTATCTCATATAAACATACTTGCTTACTTTTTATTATTGGCATGCAAAAAAAAAAACACAGTGCAATGCCCTGCTGAAATTTTTCTGGGCGCTGACCTACACCTTTCAAATGCCACACCTGTAATGAAACACCACATCTGCTCTATGAATATTTAGGTACCAGAAAACTACAACTCCCAGCATGCCCTAATAGCTGTAGGCTGTCCAGGCCTGCTGGTAGTTGTAGTTTTGCAACAACTGGAGGGCCACAGGTTGAGCACCCCTGCTCTATACTTTGCTTGGGAGATTTACCAGCTATTTGGGGAGTAAAAGAGGTCTCCCCTTCATCCATTATGTTGTGATTTCTTATTCTTTAACCTCTTCCTGATTTTCTATATTTACTTTTCATTTTTCGCTCTGTCTTCCCTGAGCCATACCATTTTTAGGTTTCCATTCACATAGCCATATGAGGACTTGTTTTTTGTGGAACAAATTGTACTTTCTAATGGCACCATTTAATATAGCATTGCTAGAATTTGCTAGAGTGATGGCATTTTCTCCATTACTTTATACATGGATCGCTATGTTACAATTCAGTGCTGCCATATTCTGGCCTGAATTTTAATATAAAAGTAATGAGCCTAAAAGCCTAGTACGGGCTCTGGCTTATTACTGACATGGAACACTTTCCCCGTTCTACCCCCGGAGGAGGTGTTCCTGCCCACAGAGTAGGCCACAGAATGGCAGAATGACAGACCCTGGAAGTGGCAGCAGCAGTGTAAGTAGTAGTACAATTTGGAGGCCACAGAGTGGCACAATTACATAATTTTAACGTAGCGGCAGCTAGGAGACGGCATGTGGAATCGGCGGCGGCAGCAGCATCAGGCCGGAGAGTGGCATGGTGACATATCCTGAAGAGCAGACCGTAAAAAAGAATTCTCAGCCTTTTGGTTAAGATCAACTGTAGTATATGTTCTTATCAGTATCAGGGCTGGTTATGCCAGCGGACGGGAACGTAAGACAGAGGAGGTGCAGTGAAGGCTCCAGCTTTGCCTCAACTGTGGTAAAATGTCAGTATTGACACAGTCTGCAGGGAGCTGAGCTACCACCTGTGGGAGCCCATGCCTCTCGCATCCCCCATGCTCATCGCTGAGTGTCTCGGGGGCCGGAATCGTTTACTTTTAAAAATTCGAGTGTTCAAAACAAACAGGGTTTCCTGTATATTTCAGCTATGAATAATGGAATAGGACTACAGAACGTACCAAAAATTTACGAGTGACATGCTGCTGCCGAGCAGAAGGTTCCAAAAATTCCAATCAATTTACTAGGCCAACGAGTGGCACCGTAACAGCAGCTGCAAAAGGCAGCAGCAGTCGGACAAATTTACTAGACCAACGAGTGGCACCGTAACAGCAGCTGCAAGAGGAAGCTGCAGTCGGACAAATTTACTAGGCCAACGAGTGGCACCATAACATCAGCTGCAAGAGGCAACAGCAGTCTGACAAATTTACTAGGCCGAGTGGCACCGTAACAGCAGCTGCAAGAGGCAGCAGCAGTTGAATACATTTCAAGGCCACAGAGTGGCACAGTAACAGCATCTGCAAGAGGCAGCAGTCGAATACATTTCAAGGCCACAGAGTGGGAGAGGCAGCAGGAGTCGTACTAATTTTAATGAGACAGACTGGCACAGTGACATACCCTGGGAGAGGCAGCAGCAGTCATAAAAATTTAAATGCAACATACCGTAGAGTGGCACAATTACATAATTTGGAGGTAGCGGCAGCTAGGACACAGTGTGTGGAGGCGGCAGCAGCATGAGTAGGTCACAGAGTGGCACAATTACATAATTTGGAGGTAGCGGCAGTTAGGACACAGCGTGTGCAGGTGGCAGCAGCACGAGTAGGCCACAGTGTGGCACAATCACATAATTTGCAGGTAGCGGCAACTAGGACACAGCGTGTGGAGGCGGCAGCAGCATGAGTAGGCCACAGAGTGGTACAATCACCTAATTTGGAGGTAGTGGCAGCTAGGACACAGCGTGTGGAGGCGGCAGCAGCAGCAGCATACCATAGAGTGGCACAATTACATCATTTGGAGGTAGCGGCAGCTAGGACACAGCGTGTGGAGGCGGCAGCAGCAGCAGCATCAGACCACAGAGTGGCATGGTGACATAGCCTGGAGGTGACAGCAGTAGCAGCATGAGGAGACCTGATTGTTGAGGTGGCAGCAGCATCAGAAGGCTACGTATTGGGTCAGTGACAGAGTGGAGAGGTGGGTGGCAATACCAGTCACTGGTAAAGATGCTGGGTGGTAGAAGGAGCAGCTGGAAGATGTGTGGCATCAGGCGGGTGGCAGCATCATAAGAGTGGCTGAGGCAGGTAGGCTGATCTAATCTGATGCATCAGGCGTTGGTGGGTGGAAATCCTGGCTGATGCACAGGTGAGTCTTTCCACATTTTGGAAGGACAGGCGAGTTCTTCTTAGGGTAACTATGGCCCCCGCCGCACTTAACAACCGCTCTGATGCCACACTACTAGTCAGGCAGGACAGCTTCTCCAGTGCAAACTCAGACAGTTGCGGCCACAAAACCAGTTTGTCTGCCCAGTAGTCCAGCGGATCTTCAATGTGGGGTGGCAGGGTGCTGTCCAAGTAGGCCACCACCTGTTGGTTCAGGGTCTGCTCCTGGTCTAAAGGCTGCTGCTGGTGAATACTTTCCGCACTTGGCGGGTGAAGAAAGCTGCTCATCAGCGACTCCAGACTCAAGTTGCTGCTGATGGAGCTGGTACTTCTCCTATCCCCCCCCCCCACATCAGCCGTGGCAGTGGTACGTGAGTGCTGAGGGACCCCCCGGTCAGACCTGCGAGAGGATGGACAATGACGCAGATGGCAGCAGCCAACTGACTACATAGGATGTCTCTATAGTACTTCAGTTTGTCCTCCCTCTCAGCAGGTGACTGCCATGGTGTCTCTTGGTCATCTGCCTCATCTTCCTCATCTCCCTCTACCGGCCCCCGCCGCACTTAACAACCGCTCTGATGCCACACTACTAGTCGGGCAGGACAGCTTCTCCAGTGCAATCTCAGACAGTTGCGGCCACAATGTGGGGTGGCAGGGTGCTGTCCAAGTAGGCCACCACCTGTTGGTTCAGGGTCTGCTCCTGGTCTACCTGCTGCTGTTGGTGAGTACTTTCCGCACTTGGCGGGTGAAGAAAGCTGCTCATCAGCGACTCCAGACTCAATTTGCTGCTGATGGAGCTGGTACTTCTCCTACCCCCCCCCCACACACACACATCAGCCGTGTTTGCTGCCAACTGTTTTTTTGACAATTCAACTTCACTGAAGAAGTTAGAACTATATGGTGCTTGTCTGTTTGTATGGCGAATAACGCCGAAAATAGTTATTTAAAATTAGCAACCCCACAAACACGGCTTTTTTTTGGGCAATTCAACTTCACTGAAGAAGTTAGCACTATATGGCGCTTGTCTGTTTGTATGGCGAATAACATCGCAAATAATTATTTAAAATGAACAACCCCACAAACACAGCTTTTTTTTTTTTTGTCAATTAAACTTCACTGAAGAAGTTAGCACTATATGGCGCTTGTCTGTTTGTATGGCGAATAATACCGCAAATAGTTATTTAAAATGAACAACCCCACAAACATGGATTCACTGTTTTTTGGGCAATTGAACGTCACTAAAGAAGTTAGCACTATATGGCGCTTGTCTGTTTGTATGGCGAATAACGCCGCAAATAGTTATTTAAAATGAACAACCCCACAAATACGGCTTTTTGTTTTTTTGGGCAATTCAACTTCACTGAAGAAGTTAGCACTATATGGCGCTTGTCTGTTTGTATGGCGAATAACGCCGCAAATAGTTATTTAAAATGAACAACCCCAAAAACACGGCTTTTTGTTTTTTTTGTCAATTCAACTTCAGTGAAGAAGTTAGCACTATATGACTCTTGTCTGCTTGAATGGCGAATAACACCGCAAATAGTTATTTAAAATGAACAACCCCACAAACATGGATTCACTGTTTTTTTGGGCAATTGAACTTCACTGAAGAAGTTAGCACTATATGGCGCTTGTCTGTTTGTATGGCGAATAACGCCGCACTATAGCACTATATGACGCTTGTCTGTTTGTATGGCGAATAATGCCGCAAATAGTTATTTAAAATGAACAACCCCGCAAACACGGATTTACTGTTTTTTTGGCAATTCAACTTGCCTGGCGCTTTTCTGTTTGTATGGCGAATAACGCCGAAAATAGTTATTTAAAATGAACAGCCCCACAAATACGGCTTTTTTTTTTGGCAATTCAACTTCACTAAAGAAGTTAGCACTATATGGCACTTGTATGTTTGTATGGCGAATAATACCGCACATAGTTATTTAAAATAAACAACCCCACAAACACGGATTCACTGTTTTTAGGGCAATTGAACTTCAGTGAAGAAGTAAGCACTATATGGCGCTTGTCAGTTTGTATGGCGACTGACGCTGCAAATAGTTATTTAAAATGAACAACCCCACAAACACGGCTTTTTTTTTTTAATTTTACTTCACTGAAGAAGTTAGAACTATATGGCGCTTGTCTGTTTGTATGGCGAATAATGCAGCAAATAAGTTATTTAAAATGAACAACCCCACAAACACGGTTTCACTGTTTTTTGGGCAATTCAACTTCACTGAAGAAGTTAGCACTGTATGGCGCTTGTCTGTTTGTATGGCGAATAACTCCGAAAATAGTTATTTAAAATGAGCAACCCCACAAACACGGCTCTTTTTTTTGGCAATTCAACTTCACTGAAGAAGTTAGCACTATATGGCGCTTGTCTGTTTGTATGGCAAATAACGCTGCAAATAGTTATTTAAAATAAACAACCCCACAAACATGGATTCACAGTTTTTTGGACAATTCAACTTCAATGAAGAAGTTAGAACTATATGGTGCTTGTCTGTTTGTATGGCGAATAACTCCGAAAATAGTTATTTAAAAGGAGCAACCACACAAACACGGATTCACTGTTTTTTGGGCAATTCAACTTAACTAAAGAAGTTAGCACTATATGGCGCTTGTCTGTTTGTATGGCGAATAACGCCGCAAATAGTTATTTAAAATGACAAACCCCACAAACACGGATTCACTGTTTTTTGGGCAATTCAACTTAACTGAAGAAGTTAGCACTATATGGCGCTTGTCTGTTTGTATGGTGACTGACGCAGCAAATAGTTATTTAAAATGAACAACCCCACAAACACGGATTCACTGTTCTTTCGGCAATTTAACTTCACTGAAGAAGTTAGCACTATATGGCGATTGTCTGTTTTTATGGCGAATAATACCGCAAATAGTTATTTAAAATGAACAACCCCACAAACACAGATTCACTGTTTTTTTGGCAATTCAACTTCACTGAAGAAGTTAGCACTATATGGCGCTTGTCTGTTTGTATGTTGAATAACGCCGAAAATAGTTATTTAAAATGAACAATCCCACAAACACGAATTCACTGTTTTTTGTGCAATTTCACTTCACTGAAGAAGTGAGCTCGATATGGCGCTTGTCTGTTTGAATGGTGAATAACGCCGCAAATAGCTATTTCAAATGAACAACCCCACAAACACAGATTCACTGTTTTTTGGGCAATTCAACTTCACTGAAGAAGTTAGCACTGTATGGCGCTTGTCTGTTTGTATGGCGAATAACGCCGCAAATAGTTATTTAAAATGAACAACCCCACAAAAACAGATTCACTGTTTTTTTGGCAATTAAACTTCACTGAAAAAGTTAGCATTATATGGTGCTTGTCTGTTTGTATGGCGAAAAAGGCCGCAAATAGTTATTTAAAATGACCAACCCCACAAACACAGCTTTTTTTTTTTTTTGTCAATTAAACTTCACTGAAGAAGTTAGCACTATATGGCGCTTGTCTGTTTGTATGGCGAATAAAGTCGCAAATAGTTATTTAAAATGAACAACCCCACAAACACGTTTTTTTTTTGGCAATTCAACCTCACTGAAGAAGTCGGCACTATAATGTGCTTGCCTGTTTGTATGGCGACTGACGCCGCAAATAGTGATTTGAAATGAACAACCCGACAAACACGGCTTCACTGTTTTTTGGGCAATTCAACTTCACTGAAGAAGTTAGAACTATATGGCGCTTGTCTGTTTGTATGGCGACTGACGTTGCAAATAGTTATTTAAAATGAACAACCCCACAAACACGGATTCACTGCTTTTTTGGTAATTCAACTTCACTGAAGAAGTTAGCACTATATGACGCTTGTTTGTTTGTATGGCGAATAACGCCGCAAATAGTTATTTAAAATGAACAACCCACAATCACTGATTCACTGTTTTTTTGGCAATTCAACTTCACTGAAGAAGTTAGCACTATATGGCGCTTGTCTGTCTGTACAGCAAATAGTTATTTAAAATGAACAAACCCACAAACACTGATTCACTGTTTTTTTGGCAATTCAACTTCACTGAAGAATTTAGCACTATATGGCGCTTGTCTGTTTGTATGGCGACTGATGCCGCAAATAGTTATTTAAAATGAACAACCACACAAACACAGCTTTTTTTTTTTTTTTTGGCAATTAAACTTTACTGAAGAAGTTAGCACTATATGGCGCTTGTCTGTTTGTATGGCGAATAATGCCGAAAATAGTTATTTAAAATGAACAACCCTACAAACACCGATTCACTGTTTTTTGGGCAATTCAACTTCACTGAAGAAGTTAGCACTATATGGCGCTTGTCTGTTTGTATGGCGAATAATACCGCAAATAGTTATTTAAAATGAACAACCCCACAAACATGGATTCACTGTTTTTTGGGCAATTGAACGTCACTAAAGAAGTTAGCACTATGTGGCGCTTGTCTGTTTGTATGGCGAATAACGCCGCAAATAGTTATTTAAAATGAACAACCCAACAAACACGGCTTTTTGGTTTTTTTGGCAATTCAACTTCACTGAAGAAGTTAGCACTATATGGAGCTTGTCTGTTTGTATGGCGAATAACGCCGCAAATAGTTATTTAAAATGAACAACCCCAAAAACACGGCTTTTTGTTTTTTTTGTCAATTCAACTTCACTGAGAGAGAAGAGAGAGTAAAACTAACCCTAAAAAAGAGAGTAAAACTAACCCTAAAATGTTCTTCAATTATATAAATACTAAAAAGTATAAACCTGAAGGTGTCGGCCCCTTACAGAATAATGAGGGGGGAGTAGCAGAGAGCGATGAGGAGAAAGCGAAGCTACTAAAAAACTTTTTCTCCACTGTATTCACTGAGGAAAATAAAATGACAGATGAAATGCAGAGTATAAAAGAAAATTCTCCTTTAAAAGTGTCCTCTCTGACCCAGGAAGAGGTGCAGCAACAAAATATTAAAATAGACAAATCACCAGGACCGGATGGCATACACCCCCGTATCCTAAGAGAATTAAGTAATGTAATCGACAGACCCTTATTTCTGATATTTAAGGACTCTATACTGACGGGGAGTGTTCCACAGGATTGGCGCATAGCAAATGTGGTGCCAATATTCAAAAAGGGTCCAAAAACAGAGCCTGGAAACTATAGGTCGGTAAGTTTAACTTCTGTTGTGGGTAAACTGTTTGAAGGTTTTCTGAGAGATGCTATCTTGGAGTACCTCAATGAAAATAAGCAAATAACTCCATATCAGCATGGCTTCATGAGGGATCGGTCATGTCAAACCAATTTAATCAGTTTCTATGAGGAGGTAAGTTCTAGACTTGACCGCAGCGACTCAATGGATGTCGTATATTTGGACTTCTCCAAAGCGTTTGACACGGTACCACATAAAAGGTTAGTATACAAAATGAGAATGCTTGGCCTGGGAGAAAATGTCTGTATGTGGGTAAGTAACTGGCTTAGTGATAGAAAACAGAGGGTGGTTATTAACGGTACATACTCAGATTGGGTCACTGTTACTAGTGGGGTACCACAGGGGTCTGTATTGGGTCCTATTCTCTTCAATATATTTATTAATGATCTTGTAGAAAGCTTGCACAGTAAAATATAAATTTTTGCAGATGACACTAAGCTGTGTAAAGTAATTAACACAGAGGAGGACAGTGCACTGCTACAGCAGGATCTGGATAGACTGGAGGCTTGGGCAGAAAAGTGGCAGATGAGGTTTAACACTGACAAATGTAAGGTTATGCATATGGGAAGGAATAATGCAAGTCACCAGTACATACTAAATGGTAAAGCATTGGGTAACTCTGACATGGAAAAGGACCTAGGAATTTTAGTGAACAGCAAACTAAGCTGCAGAAACCAGTGTCAGACAGCTGCTGCCAAGGCCAATAAGATAATGGGTTGCATCAAAAGAGGCATAGATGCCCGTGATGAGAACATAGTCCTGCCACTTTACAAATCACTAGTCAGACCACATATGGAGTACTGTGTACAGTTCTGGGCTCCTGTGAACAAGGCAGACATAGCAGAGCTGGAGAGGGTTCAGAGGAGGGCAACTAAAGTAATAACTGGAATGGGTGGACTACAGTACCCAGAAAGATTATCAAAATTAGGGTTATTCACTTTAGAAAAAAGACGAATGAGGGGAGATCTAATAACTATGTATAAATATATCAGAGGTCAGAACAGAGATCTCTCCCATCATCTATTTATCCCGAGGACTGTGACTGTGACGAGGGGACATCCTCTGCGTCTGGAGGAAAGAAGGTTTGTACATAAACATAGAAGAGGATTCTTTACGGTAAGAGCAGTGAGACTATGGAACTCTCTGCCTGAGGAGGTGGTGATGGTAAGTTCACTAAGAGAGTTCAAGAAGGGCCTGGA
>ONZH01018639.1:0-18789 GCA_900303285.1 Rhinella marina | reverse complement strand
CACGCCGGGCGGCCCCCGTATATTTGCGGGTTCGCAATAATGCGGACCCGCAAATATACGCTCGTGTGAATGGACCCTTAGAGTCATGGTTTCCTTTAGGAGGTGTCCATCTACCTTCCTTAGTTTCCAGGCCTAATCTTCTTTCCCTCCTACGCTCTGAGCGTGACAGTATGTGTGTGAGCTTGCCGAGCTCCAAAGCCGCCACCAAGTTGCGGCTGTTATCAGACACAACCACGCCTGGTTGTAGGTTGAGTGGCGAGAGCCACAGCTCAGCCTGGTCCCTTATACCCTGCCACAGCACTGTGGCAGTGTGTTGTTTGTCACCTAAGCAAATAAGTTGCAGCACAGCCTGTTGCCGCTTCCCCACCGCTGTGCTAAACTGCTTCCAGCTACTGACTGAAGTCTGACTGGTGCTGCAAGATGAGAATTCTTAGATGGAAGTGGTGGAGGAGAAGGAGGGGTTGCAGCCGCTAATATAGGTAGTGGCGGAAATCCTGATGGAAGTAGGGCCCGCAATCCTTTGTGTCGGTAGCACCTGTGCCATCCCAGTGTACGACTCGCTCCTAGCCTCCACAACGTTCACCCAGTGTGCCGTCAGGGAAATATAGTGTCCCTGGCCAGAAGCACTTATCCATGTGTCAGTCGTTAAGTGGACCTTCCCAGTAACTGGATTGGTCAGGGCACGGGTTATGTTACGGGACACATGCTGGTGTAAGGCGGTGAGGGCACACCGGCAAAAATAGTAGCGGCTAGGTACTGAGTAACGAGGGACAGCCGCCACCATCAGACTGTGAAAAGCCTCAGTGTCCACAAGCAACTTTTTCAGTGCCAGAAATATGTAAAGGTGTGGATTTAGTGCTATGGCCTGTGGGTGGGTGGCTGGGTATTTGCACTTTCATTCAAAGGCCTGGGGTATGGACATCTGTACTCTGTGCTGGGACACAGAAGTGGATGTGCTCGCTGATGGTGCTTGCGAGGGTCCAAGTGCAGGGGGGAGGCATCTGGGCCTGCGTCTTGGCTAGCACGTAACATAGGGAAGAGGAGGCTGTGGTATGACCCGCAGACACCGATTGTAGATCCAGGCATTTGGCCCACCTATTAGGGTGCTTTGCTGCCATGAAGATCATGCTGTGGTGGTCAGTTTGCTAGTGTTCATGCCCCTGCTCATTTTGGTACGGCACAGGTTGCAAATGACAATTCTTTTATCGTCCACACTTGTTGGTGTGGCCTGCCTTTTCCCTTTTGCCACCCCACCGCTTCATACAGCCTGTTGCGGTGCTGCGCATCCCTCCCCCTCTGTATTGCTGTCCTCGCTCAGCTTGCCTCCTTCCCACGTTGTCCCAGTGATTTAATCGTCCACTACTTCCTCTTCCTCCGCGGGAAGGAATTTTTTCTCTTAAAGTGAGGAATATTTGCTTCTACCTCAAAGGGGTTTTTTGCCTTCCTCTGAATCAACTTGCAGGATAACAGGCCGAACTGGATGGACAGATGTCTATTTTCGGCCTTATATACTATGTTACTGTGTTACTTCTTCACTCTGGTCCTCATCCTGACAAGTTGACGTTCAGTGCTGCTGACACTCAAAAACATTTGGGGTCTGCTGCTGATCTGACCGTCTAAAACATTAGGGGCGAGTGCCTGCTGCTGAGCTATCCGTGTAAAACATTCAGGGCGAGTGCCTGCTGCTGATCTGACAGTATAAAACATTAGGGGTGAGGGCGTGCTGCTTCTTGCGCTTTACGTACAAGTAAATATATGTTTCCTAACAATATTTTCTGTAAAATCGATGTTATCTTGGGTTTTGGGGGAGTATTTTTGTCATTCTGTAAAAGTGACTTAATAGTCGGACATCATCTTTAATAGCAGCGACTTTGGTGTCCAAGATGCATCCAGACATCCTCCCCATGCTGCTCCCTAACCATTTCAGTGGTGTTTCCACCATTTTCTCACGTTTCCCTATCGACCAGACACCCTCCCCTCTGCAGAGCAGGGGGTGCCTGGTCTTCTCCCATTGACTTCCATTGTACTCGGGTGCTCGGCCGAGCACTCGAGCACCACCTAGTGTTCGGCCAGAGCACCCGAGTACCCGAACATCGGGGTGCTCAATCATCACTAATCATTATATCCAGTATATCAGAAGATATAGCTGTTAGAAATCGAGTCGGGAGAGAAAGCTGTTTTTAGTTTCACTTTCAGCCGGGTACTTTGGAGCTGTTTTCCAGCAGAATAAACTTGCTTTTCCTGGACATGGAATACAGACACACAGTGCACACAGGTATGTCTGGGATCTGTATGCAATCTTCTGTGGGGCACTGCTGTTAGTTATATAGGTGAAAATGAGGTGACAGACTCCCTTTAATGGTAGGAAAAGGTAACATGTTCTTATTAATAATTATATATGTCATATAGGTCTTACATTTAAAAGAAAATTTAAAAGAAAATAAAGCCCCATTTAAAACACATATTTGTAAGTAAGGGAAATGCAACATCAAAACAACTATTTTTACTCCAGTCTCTTTTCTGGTGACTGTCCCTGAGCTTTCTTTAAACCCACTACAGTGTAATTGCACAGACACACTTCAGTAGAATACAGAGAGATTATTTCACTTCTCATCAATTATTGTAAAACTCTGAGAACAAGGCATTAGACTGAAAGTAAGCCCATGGGTTAGCTCTATAATAAGAAAGTGAAGTGTAACAAGATGACCCCGGCAACTTAAAACACATCAATGCGACTGTGATTAGATCAAGAAAAGCAGAGAAATTTCTCTTCTATCATCACATTGTCTTTGACTTTTTCTACCTGAAAGGTCAATGCAGCTGAATTTATTTATTTCAGTTAGAATGCTATTTATGCCGCCTGGCACAATGTGCTGTATCATATCTGGATATTTGCAGCTTTTCAAAGTAAAAGCCAGTATGTTCAGTACAACAGAAGTCTCACTGTATTACAAATTTAAAGAAATTCATACACTCATGGGTTAAACACTAGTCTCATGCCAGAGGCGTAGCTAGAGGTTCAGCACAGGGGGGCGAAACATACTTGAGTGGGCCCCCCACTTATTGGCTTCCCAAACGCACGTTTCCAACTTCACAGGCACATACTACTAGTTGTGGTTATAATATTGTATTAGAAAGATTACTATATAAACTGCTAGATCATCTATGCTGCTAAGTACAGTACAATAGACTTTCTACATACCCTACTCTAAATACTCTACCACATAATGCAGTGAAATATAGGAGTAATAGGAGTAAAAAACAAGAGGACTCCTATGTTAAAGGAAACCTGTCCACAGTTTTTACATCACTAAACTAACAGTCCCCTGCCCCCATCAGACCTCAGATCATCAGAATGTGCCCCCATCAGACCTCAGATCATCAGAATGTGCCCCCCATCAGACCTCAGATCAGTGTATTGTGCCCCATCAGACCTCAGATCAGCAGAATATGCCCCCATCAGACCTCACATCAGCCTACTGTGCCCCCATCAGACCTCAGATCAGCGTATTGTGCCCCATCAGACCTCACATCAGCGTATTGTGCCCCATCAGACCTCAGATCAGCGTATTGTACCCCATCAGACCTCAGATCAGCAGAATGTGCCCCCATTAGTCCTCACATCAGCCTACTGTGCCCCCATCAGACCTCAGATCAGCGTATTGTGCCCCCATCAGACCTCCGATCAACAGAATGTGCCCCCATCAGACCTCAGATCAGCGTATTGTGCCACATCAGACCTCAGATCAGCATATTGTGCCCCCATCAGACCTCAGATCAGCAGAATGTGCCCCCATCAGACCTCAGATCAGCGTATTGTGCCCCATCAGACCTCAGATCAGCGTACTGTGCCCCCATCAGACCTCAGATCAGCGTACTGTGCCCCCATCAGACCTCAGATCAGCGTACTGTGCCCCCATCAGACCTCAGATCAGCGTATTGTGCCCCATCAGACCTCAGATCAGCGTATTGTGCCCAATCAGACCTCAGATCAGCGTACTGTGCCCCCATCAGACCTCAGATCAGCCTACTGTGCCATCAGACCTCACATCAGCCTACTGTGCCCCCATCAGACCTCAGATCAGCGTATTGTGCCCCCCACCAGACCTCAGATCAGCGTATTGTGCCCCCATCAGACCTCAGATCAGCGTATTGTGCCCCCCATCAGACCTCACATCAGCGTATTGTGCCCCCATCAGACCTCATATCAGCAGACTGTGCCCCCATCAGACCTCATATCAGCCTACTGTGCCCCTATCAGACCTCAGATCAGCGTATTGTGCCCCCATCAGACCTCAGATCAGCTTAATGTGCTCCCATCAGACCTCAGATCAGCGTATTGTGCCCCCATCAGACCTCATATCAGCAGACTGTGCCCCCATCAGACCTCATATCAGCCTACTGTGCCCCTATCAGACCTCAGATCAGCGTATTGTGCCCCCATCAGACCTCAGATCAGCAGACTGTGCCCCCATCAGACCTCATATCAGCAGACTGTGCCCCCATCAGACCTCATATCAGCAGACTGTGCCCCCATCAGACCTCATATCAGCCTACTGTGCCTCTATCAGACCTCAGATCAGCATATTGTGCCCCCATCAGACCTCATATCAGCAGACTGTGCCCCCATCAGACCTCATATCAGCCTACTGTGCCCCTATCAGACCTCAGATCAGCGTATTGTGTCCCCATCAGACCTCAGATCAGCAGACTGTGCCCCCATCAGACCTCATATCAGCAGACTGTGCCCCCATCAGACCTCATATCAGCCTACTGTGCCCCTATCAGACCTCAGATCAGCATATTGTGCCCCCATCAGACCTCAGATCAGCATATTGTGCCCCCATCTGACCTCATATCAGCAGACTGTGCCCCCATCAGACCTCATATCAGCCTACTGTGCCCCTATCAGACCTCAGATCAGCGTATTGTGCCCCCATCAGACCTCAGATCAGCAGACTGTGCCCCCATCAGACCTCATATCAGCAGACTGTGCCCCCATCAGACCTCATATCAGCCTACTGTGCCCCTATCAGACCTCAGATCAGCTTAATGTGCTCCCATCAGACCTCAGATCAGCGTATTGTGCCCCCATCAGACCTCATATCAGCAGACTGTGCCCCCATCAGACCTCATATCAGCCTACTGTGCCCCTATCAGACCTCAGATCAGCTTAATGTGCTCCCATCAGACCTCAGATCAGCGTATTGTGCCCCCATCAGACCTCAGATCAGCAGACTGTGCCCCCATCAGACCTCATATCAGCAGACTGTGCCCCCATCAGACCTCATATCAGCAGACTGTGCCCCCATCAGACCTCATATCAGCCTACTGTGCCTCTATCAGACCTCAGATCAGCATATTGTGCCCCCATCAGACCTCATATCAGCAGACTGTGCCCCCATCAGACCTCATATCAGCCTACTGTGCCCCTATCAGACCTCAGATCAGCGTATTGTGTCCCCATCAGACCTCAGATCAGCAGACTGTGCCCCCATCAGACCTCATATCAGCAGACTGTGCCCCCATCAGACCTCATATCAGCCTACTGTGCCCCTATCAGACCTCAGATCAGCATATTGTGCCCCCATCAGACCTCAGATCAGCATATTGTGCCCCCATCTGACCTCATATCAGCAGACTGTGCCCCCATCAGACCTCATATCAGCCTACTGTGCCCCTATCAGACCTCAGATCAGCGTATTGTGCCCCCATCAGACCTCAGATCAGCAGACTGTGCCCCCATCAGACCTCATATCAGCAGACTGTGCCCCCATCAGACCTCATATCAGCCTACTGTGCCCCTATCAGACCTCAGATCAGCTTAATGTGCTCCCATCAGACCTCAGATCAGCGTATTGTGCCCCCATCAGACCTCATATCAGCAGACTGTGCCCCCATCAGACCTCATATCAGCCTACTGTGCCCCTATCAGACCTCAGATCAGCGTATTGTGCCCCCATCAGACCTCAGATCAGCAGACTGTGCCCCCATCAGACCTCATATCAGCAGACTGTGCCCCCATCAGACCTCATATCAGCAGACTGTGCCCCCATCAGACCTCATATCAGCCTACTGTGCCTCTATCAGACCTCAGATCAGCATATTGTGCCCCCATCAGACCTCATATCAGCAGACTGTGCCCCCATCAGACCTCATATCAGCCTACTGTGCCCCTATCAGACCTCAGATCAGCATATTGTGCCCCCATCAGACCTCAGATCAGCAGATTGTGCCCCCATCAGACCTCAGATCAGCAGACTGTGCCCCCATCAGACCTCATATCAGCAGACTGTGCCCCCATCAGACCTCATATCAGCCTACTGTGCCCCTATGAGACCTCAGATCAGCATATTGTGCCCCCATCAGACCTCAGATCAGCATATTGTGCCCCCATCAGACCTCATATCAGCAGACTGTGCCCCCATCAGACCTCATATCAGCCTACTGTGCCCCTATCAGACCTCAGATCAGCGTATTGTGCCCCCATCAGACCTCAGATCAGCAGACTGTGCCCCCATCAGACCTCATATCAGCAGACTGTGCCCCCATCAGACCTCATATCAGCCTACTGTGCCCCTATCAGACCTCAGATCAGCCCACCCAGCCACATAGGATTAAAATAAAAAACTTTACTTACCTGTTCTGCGCTGCGGCTGCCCTCCGGTCCGCGCTCCGCTCTCTTCCCTGGCCCGGGCACACTATGACCTGACGCTGCGTGCAGCGTCAGGTCATAGTGCGCGCCGCCAGGGAAGAGAGCAGAGCGCGGACCGGAGGGCAGCCGCAGCGCAGAACAGGTAAGTAAAGTTTTTTATTTTAATCCTATGTGGCTGGGTGGGCTGATCTGAGGTCTGATGGGGGTCCCTAAATACAAGTGAGCGCTTCCATAATGGAAGCGCTCACTTGTATTAGCCTGATAGAAGGCAAGGTCATCCTTGCTGGGGCCCCCCCTGAGTCACTGGGCCCGGAGCCGTCGCCCCCCCCTGCCCCCCCGGTAGCTACGCCACTGTCTCATGCCTTTAACCCTAAGCAAGCATGTGGCATCTATATATACTAGCTGAAATTACTATATAACGATAAAAGGGCACAGGATTGACAAAGGACATATACATTAACAATACTGATGCAAACTGACATTAATAATGCAACATAAGATCAGTTCTCTTATTTGAATAAAAAGTTTTTAAAAGCTGACATGGTGAGGAGATCTTCGCTTTTGGACAGTAAAGAATAGGAGGGAGGATATGGATATTCTTTTTCAGCTTTGACTGTACATGACAAAATACAACCAAAGGGAAGGAGATAAATATAGATATCCCACGAAAAATATTATTTTGCAATTAACAGAGAAATTCAATTGCAGCATTATTTCAATATACCTGCAATAAAAAATATTGTAAGGTTTTTATGTACATTAAATTTTCCTCTCTTGCAGCATCCCTTGCTGATTTATCCTTGTGGTCCATCTTCTCCTGCATTTAGTGGTGAACTAACATGCTCAGTAGCTTTCCTGCTCCTTCCTCCTCAGACCTGCACACACAAACAATAAAGATTACCATGTGAGTCTACTGGCAGGTGTGCCAGGACTGTAATGGAGACAGAAACCGGACTGGGGCCTGAAACTGTGGCCTGAGTTTGACTGCTGTGTCTGACATCCATGAGGGCCTGGCCCTCAATCCTCAGCCATGCTCTTCTCAGCAGTAGTGATCTCATTGTACCTGTTGGGCTGAGTGGAAGAGCACATGGGCCAAGGATTATCCCCTGTCCTGTCCTTGGGTTGTGCACTCTCCCACTTGCATCAGCAGACACGATGATGTCACTGCATTGTAACTGCTGGGGAGAGTGGGATGTGCTATTAGGGGCAGCAGTACTGTAAGGAGGGCATTAAGAAGGGCAGCACTACTGTAACAGTGGCACTAATGTGTGGGGGTACAAAGGGGGCATGATTACAGTGTAGACGCACAAAAAGGGCAAAGATTCTGTATGGGGGCACTAAGGGGGCATAGCTACTGTGTGTGGGCACTAAGGGGGCTGACTACTGTGAGGTGGCACTTAGGGGGGAATAACTACTGTGTGGATCACAAAGGGCACATACCGGCCGGAAACACACACTGTAAAGTAAACTCTTCAGTAAAGGAATAGCCAAAGGAGCATGGGGGAAAGTTACTGGGGAGGAAGGAGTGGCGGTCATTCAAAATATCCTATGGGGCTCAATCTTTTCCAATTACACTCCTGGCTATCTCTCTCTCTCTTTCTTTTTCTCTCTCTCTCTCTCTAGATGGAGAAGTAAATGGTGAGGGGGGGGGGATTACATAGCATATGTATTTACATACTTCTCTGGGGCTATAGGTAAGGGGAAGAAGGTGTTGCTGATTGCAGTACACTGCTGGGAGATGTAGGTACTTGATTGTCTCAGGTGACAAGCTGCTGCTGCCCACAGACAGAAACATAGTAAAAAGAGAAAAAAAGTTAAAACTTTTACCGGAGATCAGTGTTTTTGCATTGATTTTGTCGAAATAACAGTGTGCATTACTCCAGATATTTTTATTAAATGTGTTGGATAACCCCTTTAAAGACTCTCTTATGGGACACATTATAATATGGATATAAAGAAAACCACCCTCATGGGAGGTAGAAAATAATTTCAAATCCTACCTATCCCTGGTGGCACAAAGTTGAAATCGAAGTATGTGGACCCGTCAACAGACTTTAGGAATGAGCTTTATATATTTCCTGGTCTGGGAAAACACTTGTTAAAATGTACTTGTGACTATATTATAAAAATAATGCCTTCTAGTAACAAAGATTATACTGAACACATGTGTAATACACAAGACAAGGTATTTGCAAGCGGAATAGCTTGGCTGCAGGGTGAGTATTCTTGCCTCCCTCTCCACCCCTGTCTCTTCCCCCTGAGTCTCCACTTCCACCAATGAGAATAGTAAAAATTTTAAAAAACTTTACCATAGTACAGTAGCAACATCATGCATTAGGATCACAATGCATGATGTTGCTATTGCATTGATAAATGTTTATATTTTTCCAGAACACAGGTTCCTAAAAAGAAAAGAAAGATATCCGTTTAATCAGTTTCATCAACCCTACCAGCCTATATGCCTGGTTGTAAAGGGTTGATCCTGGTGACAAAGCTGCTTTAAAGAAACCTGGAAAAAAATACTACGTAGCTCTAATAGAGCTGTAAAAGCTGTATTTCTATAGAATATAGTTACTAATAATACTATCAAAATAATAATAATAATAATAATAACTGAACAGAAAACAAAGACTTGAAAAATAAATCATGCATTTAGTGGTGATATTTTTTATTTCAGGAGGAAAGTCTCTTTAAAGAGGTTGTCCAGGAAAAGATATTTATGACATAGAATAAGTTATCAGTATCAGATCTGCAGGGGTGTGACACCTAGGAAACCTGCTGATCAGTTGTTAGAAGAGTTTGAGCGCCACAGCCTCTTCCTAGACCAGCGAGATTGCTGTACATCGTTCACAAGGCCTAGTTACAGCTCAGCCCCATTCAAGTCAATGGGGCTGAGCTGCAATACCAAGCACTGGCACTATACAATGCTTGGCACTGTCCTTTGAAAGCTGCTGGGAGCCTGCATCGCTCACCAGAGTTCAGCAACTACCAGAAACAGATGATCGGCAGGGGTGGCAAGATTTGAACCCCCTTTGATGTGATAATGATGACCTGTCCGAAGGATAAGTCATTATTATCTTTTCCAGAATAACCTCTTAAAATAAAAATGTTTGTTGTGGGATTTTGAAGATTCATGGACCTATCAGTAGTATAGCATCATTGTAATATTGTTACAGTCTGATATTGTGATGCATTCACTTGAATTACATGTTTTAAAATCTAACTCATTGTTACACACAGTAACACAGTAACACAGTTTATAATGCCGAAAAAAGACATCTGTCCATCCAGTTCGGCCTGTTTTCCTACAAGTTGATCCAGAGGAAGGCATAAAACCACTGTGAGATAGAAGCCAATTTTCCCCACTTTAGGGGAAAAAAATCCTTCCCGACTCCAATCAGGCAATCAGAATAACTCCATGGATTAATGACTAGAGATGAGCTCGTTATTCGAGTCGAACTTTTCCCGATGCTCGGTTGCTCGTTTCGAGTAACGAACCCCATTGAAGTCAATGGGAGACTCGAGCATTTTTGCAGGGGCCCAAGGCTTTGCCTAGGGAAGGCTGGGTGAAAACCTGGAAACATCAGAAAATGATAGAAACACCACGGAAATGGACAGGAAACAGCAGGGGCAGCATGCATGGATGCCTCTGAGGCTGCCTAATCCCACCATTACCCCAAATTCTCAGGCAACAGCCTGGTGGTTACCCTCATGGCAATTGTGCTAACCCAGACCAAGAAAGGCGAGGCACATGCCCATCACATGTTAGGGAAGCACCCAACTAGGTGCAACGAAGGTCCATCACCGCCTGCAGGTGACACCACTGTTCGTGCTGGCACTGCTGTGCTATCCCCCGCCCCACGACGCAGGCATAAGCCTGACACATCATGTTGACAGCGTAGTGACACCAACAAGTGACCAAGTTAGATTGAGGTAGCAGTCAAATGTCTGTAGGCGAGCCTCCCAAAAATTTGTTTTGGAGTATCTGAAGTTGACCCTCCTAAAAAATTGTTTAGGAGTGTCTGCGGTTGACCCTCCTGTAAAATATTTTTTTTGTTTTCCCTGTAAAGTGACTGCCCCTTTAAGAGTGACTGCCCCTTTTAAGAGTGGCTGCCCCTTTAAGAGCTACTATCCTTTTAAGTGTGACTTTCCCTTTAAGAGTGGCTATCCCTTTAAGAGCGATTGCCCCTTTAAGAGTGGCTGCCCTTTTAAGAGTGACTGTCCCATTCAGAGTGGCTGCCCCTTTAAGAGTGTCTGCTCCTTTAAGAGTAACTGTCCATTTAAGAGTGACTGCCCCTTTAAGAGTGACTGTCCCTTTAAGAGTGTCTATCCTTTTAAGAGTGACTGCCCCTTTAAGAGTAAATGTTCCCTTAAGGGTAACTGCCCCTTTAAAAGTGGCTGTCCTTTTAAGAGTGTAAGCCCCTTTAAGAGTCACTCTGGTAAGCCCCTTGAAGTTTGACTCTGCGCTCAGCTGAGGGGGCGAAACGGCCATGCTGTCTGTTAACACATGGGGACTCGGCGGCCATTTTGTGACTCTCACAGGTGCAAGTCTCTTTCAGCATAAATAGACTGTTTAACAGAATCCAAAATGGCGGATTAACCCCTCTTCTGCCAGTGTGTCCCCGAGGCCTGTGATCATGGCTCTTTATAACAGACATGTGAATGCCCCCTTATCCTCTGGTCTGGGGAATCTCCCCTGTATTATGCCTAGATATCTCTAAGACTTCTCCACTGTGTGGATGCTGTGCCATATATGGCGCTGCCTATTTGCATATTGAGCTGTGATTGGCTGATTGGTCTCTATTCAACTTCTCCATTCATTCCTATGCAACCCTTATCCTTAGGTCTGGGTGAGCTCCTCAATATATCTAAGACTTCTGCAGTGTGTGGATGCTGTGCCATATATGGTGTTGCTATTTGCATATTCACTGTGATTGGCTGATTGGTCTCCACTCTAGCCTCTCCATTCATTCCTATGGGGAATTTTTTTGGGTTTAACCTGTGATATCTTAAAAACGACAAATCCGATCGACTCCAAAAATACATAGCACACCTGTCACCATCGAGGGCTTCGAAACGCACTTTGAACGGAGTCTGTACGCCAAGCGGTTCGGGCTGTATTAATTGCAGAAATTTACGGAGAAGAATAATAATAAACTAGATTTGCATTTCCAGGAGAAAATACATAGTGCTTGAAAAGAACGCACCTTTAACAGTGACTTCCAGAGTATACCTATAAAGAAAAACACTGACCATAGTTTATTTTAATTACTTAAAGGCTTTAATTAGCATAAAAACTTTTTTTTCCTTCAATCATCTGTCCAAATCATGGGTGCGTCTTATGGTCAGGTAATAAAAAATACAGTAATAACAGGAATAAACTTTAGATTACAATACAATAAAGTGGATAATGATAACTGTAATATGAATTAAGAACACCTGAGTTAGCACAATGCTCTTGGCTAGAAATGTATATGTGATCTAGAAGGGTATTCTTCTCTGTAGTAGCTATGGTAATTAACTGAGTATAGCCCCTGGATTGTAGCAGTCCAAATATGGGCTTCTTTTTGTCAGACAATAGATCTTCATTGAAGTCACCACAAATAATGACTGGACCATGTTCTATAATGTCAAACAAATTCAGTAGGCTACAAAGCTGTGGTAAAAAAAGCTTAGTGTTATAATCTGGAGGCCTGTAAATTACTGAAATTAATGCTGGAACTGGTGACTCAACTTTCAAAACCAGGAACTCAAGGTCAGTCACATTATGTATGTACTGTATTTGACTTACTTGAATATCATGTTTCACATAGATGGCCACCCCACCTCCATTTTTATTGGACATATGACCATAAGTAGAATAGGAAACAGATCTGTTACGTTTATATATTTGATAGTTTTCTAATAATATATTATCAGGGACAACCTGGCCTGAGAGATGGGATTCAGTGAAACATAAAACGTCTGCAAGATACATTTCATGATGACTCCGCACATCATCAATATGGGTTAGCAGTCCTTCTATGTTCTGATGGATAAGTGTTAGCGAAGGAGAACTTAGCCTTGGGAGACAATTTAGTAAGGGCATAGCATTACAGACTGATGCTTCTTTCATGTTTGTTAAAGACATTGTAATTTCTGGATCTGCATATATTTTATCTTCATTGAAATCAATAATGTGTAGTCCAGAAAGTGAAGTAGTCCTACTAAGAGCAACATATGCCATACCTGGCTCAAAAATACGCTGTAGTGAAACTACTGCAGAAGAGGTAGTCATGCCCTGCACTTTATGTGTTGTACAGGCAAAAGCAAGTTTAATGGGAAATTGGTGCCGAACAACACCTTTTCGGCGCAGTGGCTCTTCAACTCTCTCAATATACACCAAGTTACCTCCTGGTGTACATGTCCTGTTGTGATTTCTCTGTCCAGCATTTGGATTATCTAACTCAACACCAAGCTTGCTTACAACTGTATTTCCATCTTTGACCTCGGTAACAATTTTGGCAATTTTTCCAAATGAACCATTCACTAGTCCATCCTCCACATCTATGTTTCTTATCAGCATTACACGAGCACCCTCAGCAACTTGCAACCTGTCTGGTAAATCCCCTTTATGATTTTCAAAGGGCGTTTTCTGTTTTTCCATACTTCCTGTTTGGAGATCTTTTTTGTAGTCATGTGCATCAATATTGATAATTTCAGAATGCAAAGAAGATATGATGGCTGTATTATGCTGGTCTACCTCTTTATTTGTGGCAAACACATAGAGGACATCCTTTGGACAATTTTCAAGTTGAGTCACAGCCTTAGAAATTAAGTCTCTGTCAGCATCAGATAATGACTCACCCTTGCCCTTTAATCGAATTCTGTTCAGGAATTCTGCAAATGCTATATCCTCCTTTTGTCGCATAATTTCTGTAAGGGTAACTACCTGAAACAGATCTTGCCAGAAATCAATTACGTGCTCTTCAAAAACACAGAGAGGTTTAGCTTTACCTGGAGGTGGCAACTGATAAAAGTCTCCCACTGCTAAAACAGACATACCCCCAAAAGGTTTTTTGATACCTTTAATGTCTTGTAGTCTCCAGTTGATATAAGCAAACAGAGGCTTGGAGACCATGGACACCTCATCAATAATAATTATTTCAGCATTTGACAGTGTTGCTCTCACTTCATCAAGACAGTTTCCCAGGCCCTGATATGGAGGTTTAAGGCTTCTTGGAAGTTTCAAAATAGAATGCAAAGTTTTGCCTGAAATGTTGAAGGCTGCTGTGCCAGTAAAGGCAGAGAGTAGGACAGTGGGCATAGAAATGTCACTTTCCTCTGAAAACCTGGGAAGTCTTTGAAGTATCTTTGATGCCTCTGAATAGATACATTTAATGAGGTGTGATTTACCAGTCCCAGCTCCACCAGTCACGAACAGAAAAAATTGTTCAGGATTTTGTCCACATACACGTCTTACACACCAGTTACGCACTGTATAGAAAATAGATGCCTGTGTTTGATTCAGATTCTGATACATCTTTCTCAACAAAGCAGGATCTACAGCAGGGCCTTCAAATTTTGCTAATGTGCTATATGTCTTTGTGGGACTTTTGCTATATTCAGGGACATCATCCAATTCATTCAATTCCTCTGGGTTTATTTCCTCACGCTCTGAAATACACTCCAGTCGAAGAAGTTCAGTCTCAGGGGCAAGTGTAGTCCATGCATCCTCCATCGGTCCATTTTTTTCTAGATCCTCAATGGCCTTTTCTATCTCCTTATTTTTTTTTTCATACTGCAACCTATTCTTATTAATAATTCGAAACACACTCTGAACACAGTTACTTCCAGGAAGCTGTACAGTTCCACAAGTATAGAAAGATTGGTATGATATGAAATGTTTTGGCTTCAGCTGTGTATCTGAGCGGTATGGTAGGTATAGTTTTAGTAATGTTGCATAAAATTTCTCAGGAGAATTTTTTTCTGAAAATCGAGCATATCTAATGATGGCAGCTTTTCCTTTTGTTCGTTTTTGAATGTATCCAATGCCATTTTGAAGTGGCAAAACATTGCTGCCTTTTCTTTGCCTACCATAGACTATTCTACAAGTAGAGACAAACTCAGCCATACACATTATTTCAAAGTCCGGTGTCTCTGGCCTATTTTTATATTTTTCTGTTATTCCTGACATCCAGACATTTTCTGATTCGGGACTTTTCTCATTCAAAAATCTCAAGGGCAAACTCATTTTTAAAGCATTGTCATCAGTAGGTATGAATACAACACTACGGGAACAGGATTTAAGCTTCAGACCACACACACGAGCAACAGCTTCTTGAACACTAACGTCTCGATTTTTTGAGTAAGCCTGCATAATCTGTTTCATTTCATCACGATCAGATATGTTTGTTTGTTTTGTGTCAGCAACAATTCTTTTAAGATAATCGCTCATCTCATGTTCAGCTTTGGAAATATACGATAAAATGTACATTAAGCAGGCATATGGACTTAGTATGTACTGAATATCAATGTTTGCATTCCATGCTCTTAGCAAATGCTTGTTATAACCATTTACCCAAGCGTCCTTTGGCTCTCGTTTCATCATTATAACACTGGATCTGTTTAATGCATTGATGCAGCACTTGTATTCCTCCATACTTAATTTGCTTTGTGCAAGTAGCTGAAAGATGCTTGAAGATGATGCCTCATGCTCATGTAGTAATTCCCAAAGTGGTTTAAGTTTTCTTGTTGCTTCTTTAGGAGACATGAAACACTGATCACTGTCAAATTCAGATTCTTGTTCTTCTCCGCTCTGTGCCGGAGTTGGTCTTGTTATATAAGTATTTTCAATAGGTGGCTTTGGAAATCCAAATCTACAATGCTTATTTCCTTTCTTACATGACTTTGAATGTCTTTTGCTATGAGTTTGCACTTCAGTTACAATTTTGTAAAGTTCTGAGTCTGCATTTGGATCAGGTAGCTGACATGTTATATATCTATCCACAAACTCACACACTTTATCATCAGGATCTACCTCAAATACAGGTGCATTTTTACACCAAGCCAAAAGATGTATATGTGGAGAACCTCTAGCTTGATATTCCACTCGAAAAAAGTAGTCATTGACCTCTCCAATAGGTTGTGCAGGTGATAAGAGTAGATGTTTTAGTAGTGCATCTACTCGTTTTTCAAACATACGCATAGTTGTAACAGGGTTACTGCGTAAAACCTCACATTTTGAGGCCCAGTCCATATCTGAAAAATTCACTTGCTCATTTTGCTGTGTCTTTATTATTTCTATTACTTCTGGCCATCTCATTTCTGCAGCACTAAATGTACAGAAGAAAGTTGGAGTGCCCAATTGACGGAGCATAGCAAAAAGGTCTCTCAAAGTTTTCTCCCAGTAAGCTGGAGTACCTCTCAAAGGTTGCATAAATCTAGTTGCATCTCTGTTCCTTACCAGTCTGTCCACCTCATTCTTATCTTGTAACATTTTAACTGTTATTTTACGTCCATCTTTGCTGATAGGCTTTCCTTTACGGAGCTGAATGGACATACTGGATGTTGCTAAATGCATTTCTGTAATAAACTGTGCAAAGAAAATGTAATTGGAATCCATGGCAAAACGGTTGTCCACTGAAAAAAGACGTGCATTAAAGTATCTGCTTGGAGATAAATTCCTGATTCTGTGCATTTGATCTAAAGTGTTAATACCAGTAGGGAACTGAACTGGAAAAGCCATAGCCTCTAGTTTTGGTACCCTAAAAAAGCTAACTGGTTTATTTCCTTCTGATGGAGCAACACAAAATATACCCTCACCAAATGTAATAAGCTCTTGAGCAATATCAGACGGCTGTAAACAGCTATCAAAGTAGCAAGCGCCATTCTGTTCATCAGCATTCTGCTCTGAAGAATGTGAGTCCTGAGCATTGCTTTCTTCTGTGGGTTCAGAAAGATGGTTGCAAGGTAAAGTGTCACTCTCTGAGCCATTGTCTGCTGCCTCATTCACTGCAGTATCATCCCATTTGTCTGTTTCCATTAAATCAAGTGCCTGTTTAATATCATCACTAATATCAAGTGTCTCATTATTTATCACATCATGCTCATTTGTTAGGTCATTGTGTAGCTGATCTAAATGAGAGACATCGTCTATGATGGATATGTCCTTATATTCAGGGTGGACTTCTTTTAGTTTTGATAGTGCAGTTAATATTTTGCACATATTTAATGTTTGAAACTGGTAATGTCCTTTGTAATCCATTCGTCTTTTTAGTTTTACTTTCAGCACCTGAGACTGACTACTAGGCCTAGGTAAAGTATTGACTGTTGTCTCTACCTCCGATGGAACACACACAACAGACCCATGTATTGCTCTCTGCTGTCCCTTAGGAAGAGTGATTATTTTTGCGAATGGTATATACCGTGCTATCAGGTGCCTTTCAAGTATGTTTAGCTCGCTAAGTTCAGTTGGAATTGGTGCCAGTTCTAACTTATTAAAAATAGCAATGGAAGGTATGTTTCCTATCATAAGGTTTTCATGGCAGCAATGGCAAATCCACTCTGTCATCCTTTCAGGAACTGCACATAGTCCAACATTTTCACAGTCATCACTACAAACATGAACATGTTTTCTTGTAAAACAATGTGATACCATGGCTGTTTTTTTTTATAATTCTCACGTTTGCACACTTTCACCTGATTGGGGAACAGGGCTCTGTGACAGCTTGTGCAGATATGAGTTGGTCCAGACTGTATTTCCATCTTAAATGACTCAATAGCTTTTTCTATAGCATTATTAGTATCAGCTGGATGTGATTTACCCGCATCACAATGTTGTCGAATCGGTTGACGTAGATTAAACTGCTTATATTTTTGTTGTATGTGTAAGGCACATTGAATTTTATTAATCATTCTAAAATAAGTTTCAGTTTTGTATCTTTCTATAAAACGTTGTACATATGATTTTTTTCTCAATCTAAAGTCTGCATCACAGGAATAATGCAAGTTTTCATAGGATTTTTGTCTCAGTCGGTGTCTTACTCTGTAGTCTGCATCACGGGAATAACGCAACTTCATATAGGATTTTTTTCTCATCTGTAGTCTACATCCGGAAACCATATAGGATTTTTCCATCTGTATTCTGCATCATGGGAATAACGCAACTTCATATAGGATTTTTGTCTCAATCTGTAGTCTGCATCACAGGAATAACGCAACTTCATATAGGATTTTTGTCTCAATTTGTGTTCTGCATCATGGGAATAACGCAACTTCATATAGGATTTTTGTCTCAATCTGTAGTCTGCATCATGGGAATAACGCAACTTGATATAGGATCTTTTTCTCAGTCTGTAGTCTTCATCTTGGGAATAACGCAATTTTGCATATGATTTTTGTCTCAATCTAAAGTCTGCATTACGGGAATAACGATCTGTAATATAAGATTTTTTTTTAATTTTATGTTGAGAAAAATTTAAATACCTGTCTCGTTGGTACTTTAACTTGTTTTCCTTATTTTTTTCATAATGTTTCTGCTTTTGCAGCTTGCTATCCTCTTTCTGTGACATTTTCTTTTGTTCTTTTTTCATTAATATTCTGCGTCTCCTATTTTTGTTACGTTTTTTCTTGGCTAATGTGTTTGAATTTGAAAAACTGCAGTCAGTGACTGACATGTTCTTTTGACTCATAGCAGATTGTATATTAGAGGAACAGTTTGGATTCTGACTGCCCTTTATGTTCTCTTCACTCAAAATATATTGTACATTAGAAGAACAGTTTGGGTACTGGTGGTCAATTATATTCTCTTCACTCATAGCAGATTGTACATTTGAGGAACAGTTTACCTGCTGACTGTCCGTTACGCACATAAACAAAACCGGCATAAGCTCATATATGCAATCATCCGATGTTTTCAGTAAATCATGAAATAAAAGCAGCCTTTCAATCATGTCACTCAGATGTTCAAAAGTCATCATCACAGCAGTACCTGAGCTATCACCACAAAACAACCCTTCAGGAGATCTACAGTGAGAATCAAAGAAACCAAAACACCCTGAACTGTCCCGAAACACAGCAATAGTCAAGCTACGCATTGTGAGTAATGCATATTTTACATCTGATGACAGACACTGCAGTCTTTCAGAAAGTGT
>ONZH01018638.1:0-24855 GCA_900303285.1 Rhinella marina | reverse complement strand
ATGAGGAGACATGGTTGTCAGACAGTGGTGAAGTTGTTGTCAGGGCAGGAAGTCCGAGGGGGGAGCAGACTGAGGAATCGGAGGATGACGAGGTGACTGACCCAAGCTGGGTTGATATGCCGAGTGAAGACAGTGCTTCTGAGGCAGAGGCGAGTGCTGCACCAGAACAGGTTGTAAGAGGCAGTGGTGTGGCCAGAGGGAGAAGCAGGGCCAGAGCTGGTGCATCAGCAGCAACTGTTTCACGTAGTGAAGCTCCCGTGGCGAGGCCAAGGTGTTCGCAAGTCTGGAGGTTCTTTAAAGAAAGTGAGGATGAACGACGGACTGTGGTGTGCAACCTGTGCCACACCAGGATCAGCAGGGGTGCCACCACTACTAGCCTAACCACCACCAGCATGCGCAGGCATATGAGTGCCAAACACCCCACTCAATGGAACCAAGACCGTTCACCACCTCCTGCGGGTCACACCACTGCTCCTTCCCCTGTGTCACTCGCTGCCTCTGCTAGTCAACCCCCTGCGTCACTCGCTGCCTCTGCTAGTCAACCCCCTGCCCAGGACCCCAACACGAGCGCCTCCCGCCGGAAAACCACACCTTCGCCTCCACGATCCTCCATAGTGTCCACCAACGTGTCCCAGCGCAGCGTTCAGCTGTCTTTACAGCAGACGCTGGAGCGCAAGAGGAAATACAGTTCCACCCACCCACATGCCCAAGCCCTCAACGTCCACATCTCCAAATTGCTTAGCCTGGAGATGCTGCCCTATAGGCTGGTAGAGACCGAGGCCTTTCGCAATCTCATGGCGGTGGCTGCCCCTCGGTATTCGGTCCCCAGCCGCCACTATTTTTGCCAATGTGCCGTCCCAGCCCTACACCAGCACGTGTCACAGAACATCACCCATGCCCTGACCAACGCTGTTTCTGAGAAGGTCCACCTAACCACGGACACGTGGACAAGTGCTGCCGAGCAGGGACACTATATCTCACTGACGGCACATTGGGTTAACTTGGTGGAGGCTGGGACCGAGAATGACCCTGGGGCCGCTCATGTACTGCCCACACCGAGGATTGCGGGGCCTACCTCGGTCACGGTCTCTCAGACGTACTATGCCTCCTCCTCCTCCGACCCCTCCTCCACCAAATTACCATCCATGGGCACGGCGCCTTCAGTCGGTAGCTCTAGGTGCAGCAGCAGTGCCGTTGGTAAGCGCCAGCAGGCAGTTCTGCTGAGCTTAGGTAACAAAAGGCACACCGCCCAAGAGCTGTTACAGGGCATCACGGCGCAGACCAATCTGTGGCTGGCACCGCTGAACCTCAAGCCAGGCATGGTTGTGTGTGACAACGGGCGTAACCTGGTGGCGGCTCTGCAACTCGGCAGACTGATACATGTGCCATGCCTGGCCCACGTGTTCAATCTAATAGTTCAGCGGTTCCTCAAGACATACCCCAATCTGTCTGATTTGCTCACCAAGGTGCGCCCCATCTGTGCGCGTTTCCGCAAGTCGACCACAGATGCTGCCACACTCAGGGCAGCAAAGCGCCGCCTACAGCTGCCCGCTCACAGACTGTTGTGCGACGTGCCCACGAGATGGAATTCGACATTAAACATGTTATCCAGAGTTTACCAACAGCGCAGAGCGATTGTAGACTGCCAGATGTCAACTTCCACCAGAACTGGTAGTGAGGTCAGTCAGATTCCTCAAGTCTACAATGAGGAGTGGACGTGGATGTCTGATATCTGCCAGGTGTTGAGCAACTTTGAGGAGTCAACACAGATGGTCAGCGGCGATGCCGCCATTATCAGCCTCACCATCCCGCTGCTTTGCCTGTTGAAAAACTCACTGCTCAGCATCAAGTCGGATGCTTTGCGCTTGTCACAAGAGATGGTGGAGGAAGATACGTCGCTTGATAGCCAGAGCACCCTCTGGTCTGTTTCTCAGCGCGTATCGGAGGAGGGGGATGAGGATAAGGAGGAGAATGTCGGCGAGACAGTAGAGGGTACCAGTGCTCAGTCCTTAACTCTTGAGCGTGTATGGGCTGAAGGGGAGGATTTGGAGGAGGAGGAGGACATGGAGAGTCAGGCCAGTGAATTCTTGCGTGTTGGGACTCTGGCGCACATGGCAGACTTCATGTTAGGCTGCCTATCCCGTGACCCTCGCGTTAGAAGAATTTTTTCAAACACCGATTACTGGGTGTTCACTCTCCTGGACCCACAGTACAAGCAGAACCTTTCCACTCTCATCCCTGCAGAGGAAAGGAGTATGAGAGTGAAAAGATATCAACAGGCCCTGGTGCACAAGCTGAAACAACTCTTCCCATCTGACGCCGCTAGCGGCAGAGGGCATGGTTCTGTGGGCCAAGTAGCGGGGGAGAGGAGCCGAGCAGGCAGCTTGTCCAGCACTGGCAGGGGAACGCTCTCCAAGGCCTTTGCCAGTTTTACGTCACCCCAGCAAGACACTGTCACCTGTCCCCAGTCTAGGCAGAGTAGGGGGGAGCTGTACAGAAAGATGGTGAGGGAGTACCTAGCTGACCATACCAACGTCCGTAGGGATCACTCTGCTCCATACAAGTACTGGGTTTCAAAGCTGGACACGTGGCCTGAACTGGCGCTGTACTGGCCTGCCCTGTCGCTAGCGTGCTGTCAGAGCGGGTATTCAGTGCAGCTGGTGGCGTCATCACCGATAAGCGTACACGCCTGTCAACTGACAGTGCTGACAGGCTGACGCTTATTAAAATGAACAAAGCCTGGATTTCACCGGAATTCAAATCTCCTCCGGGGGAAAGCAGCTAAAGATTAACATTACTTATGTATCCGATTCCTCTTCTCTACTCCTCCTCCATGTCGTCTTTGCCTAACGCTGACTAAAAAAACGTTATTTTTTTAGAGGTCCAACTGGCACTCTTTTACCACAATTTTTCCGGAGGTCCACCTACAGGCCCTCTCTCCAAACAATTTTTCCCAGAGGTCCACCTACAGGCCCTCTCTCCAAACAATTTTTCCGGAGGTCCACCTACAGGCCCTCTCTTCAGTTCCAGTTTCCAGTTTTATTTGCACAAACTGCGTAAATTTCTTTTTGGGATAGGTGTGAAAAATAATATTACCTGCGTATCTATATTGCCCAACATTGGGTACAGTAGCAACAAGAAGAACAAACACATGCTGCCCACAGGGTTCCGCAAATTCCTGGTCCACAATGTCAAGGGGCTCGAGGTTCTGTTGATGAGCAACAAGCCCTTCTGTGCAGAAGTCGCCCACAACGTCTCCTCAAAGAACCGAAAGACCATTGTGGAGAGAGCGGCACAGTGACGAACCCCAACGCCAGACTGCACAGCGAAGAGAACGAATAAATATCTCTGTGGTTATTTGTGCTAAATAAAAGTTAAATAAACACAAAAAAATTGATCTGTTCCTGTGCCTGATCCACCCAAGTTGAATCTGTCCCATCATGAGAAAGTCCCCCCAAGGAGTCCCCACTGTAACTTGCTTCACTTTCAACTTCCTCACCCCCCGACACCTGTGTCTCGCCATTGTCCACCACCTCCTCAGACAACACTGGTAAATCCCCACTGTCAGCACACGGAGACTGCAAAAGGTCTTGCGAATTGGGGCAGAGAATGTTCTGGGGTAGCACATCAGAGAAGGGGTGACTATGGGGTTCCAGGGAGTACGTGATCACATGCAATCTCCATCTAAAAAGTCATGCCACACTTGATCGAGCTCATAATTCACAATTGTACCAGTTGATGCTAAATTTTTAAGTTGGGGTCCTGCGTCGTCATTCTAACTACATCCGGCTGTTGTCACCACCACACACGCTAGCCCAGGGGGCACTCCTCTGGCTCTTTCAGCTCAACCTCCTTCCCCTCAGCCTGCCCCCCCACCTACAGGCCCTCTCTCCAAACAATTTTTCCGGATAGCTGCCATATACGGTATTAAACTGAGTAGTATACATATAACACATACCACACTTGATATATACTGAACGTCACTTTTAAAAATAAGTCATTTTCCTCTCTCTCTCATTTGTCTGGGTTGCAATTAAGCAGACCAAGTCTGCCTAATCTAATAGTTTCCGTGTAATTGCTCCATACTGCACATCTTTTTCCTCTCTTTCTCTCTCTCCAAACTATTTTTCCGGATAGGTGCCGTATCCGGTATTAAACTCAGAAGAATACATACCGTACCGGTTGATGCTACAGTTTTTCCAAATCCATCCGGGTGTTGTCACCACCACACACGCTAGCCCAGGGGGCACTCCTCTGGCTCTTCCAGCTCAACCTCCTTCCCCCCAGCCTGCCCCCCACCTACAGGCCCTCTCTCCAAACAATTTACCCGGATAGGGGACGTATTAGATATTGTACTTATTTTTTTTTGGTTCTTCTTTTAATTGCCTCCTGACCTGTGATAGGCAGAGCATGGACACGTCCCCTTAACTGCAGTAGGAAAGACATTCCCCTGGCCAGAGCAAGCTCTTTTTCCTTTTCCGTGTTCGAAAAATCCATGAAATGTATGGTCCCAAGATAGGGGACGTATACGATTTTAAACTGAGAAGAATCGATACCACACATGCCCCACTAGGAGAATTTGGGGTAATGGTGGGATTAGGCAGCCTCAGAGGCATCTATGCATGCTGCCCCTGCTGTTTCCTGTCCATTTCCGTGGTGTTTCCATCATTTTCTGAGGTTTCCAGGTTTTCACCCAGCCTTCCCTAGGCAGAGCCTTGGTCCCCTGCAAAAAATGCTCGAGTCTCCCATTGACTTCAATGGGGTTCGTTATTCGAAACGAGCACCCGAGCATCGGGAAAAGTTCAACTCGAATAACGAGCACCCGAGCATTTTAGTGCTTGCTCATCTCTAGTCTTAAACTTTTAAAATTAGAGGTAACCAAGTGTTAAAGTGAGTTAGCTCTATTCCCAGATAAGACAGAGACCTCTCAGCCAAGTTGTAATGAAAGGGTTTCCGTATGCTGTCTCCAACAGTGTCAGACACATTAATAGGTAGCACATTGGTTTTAGTAACATTAAAGCGGTTACCCTTAAAGGGACGCTGTCACCTTAAAAACGCATATAAAACCACATGCATTATCTCATAGTGGTCCCCAGTCTGTTAATCCTGGGTTTGATCCTGTAGTCTGATGCTCTAAAGCAGAGATCTCAAACTCGTGGCCCTACAGCTGTTGTAAAACTACAACTTCCATCATGCCAGGAGAGCCAACAGCTATTGGGGCATGCTGGGAGTTGCAGTTTTGCAACAGCTGGAGGACCACGAGTTTGAGATCCCTGCTCTAAAGGTTCAAAAAACGATGTTGTAAGCGCCATCAGCACTATCTTGCTAGTCAGCCTGAAGTCAAGGGGGCAGCGCCCTCCTTGCTTCAAGTCAAGGTAGGCACGCCCCCTAACCGCGCCCTCTTTTGTGAGTTTGACAGCCTGCAGTGTGGCTCGCGCATGCACAGTGCGCTGCTGAAACCCGGCTAACAGCAGCAGAAGACGAGATTGTGCAATACCAAGGAGCGCACCGCGCATGCGCGAGACCTAGGCAATCCGCACTGCAGGCTGTCAATCTCACAAAAGAGGGGACAGTTAGGGGGAGTGCCTACCTTGACTTAAAGCAAGGAGGCCGCTGCTGCCTTGACTTCAGGCTGACCAGCAACATCGTTTTTTTGAACCTTTGGAGCATCAGACTACAGGATCAAACCTATGATTATTAACAGACTGGGGACCACTATGAGGTAATGCAGGTGGTTTTATATGCGCTTTTTAGGTGACAGGTTCCCTTTACACTATGTTCCAAATTATTATGCAAATGATATTTATCTCTGATTTTACTAAATGGTCGGTGCAAATTACAGTCAGTATAATAAAAGTCATCACCCGTTAGAGTATACATCGAATTTTATTTAACAAACCTCTCAATGATAACAGTATATTCTTCAAAAATTAAAAAAACTCAAAATGCACTGTTCCAAATTATTATGCACAGTAGAGTTTCTAAACATTTTATATGTTTTTAAGAACTGAAAATGCTCATTTGTGGAATTTGCAGCATTAGGAGGTCACATTCACTGAAATAAAAAGCTATTTAAATCCAAAACATCCTAACAGGCCAAGTTACATGTTAACATAGGAACACTTCTTTGATATTACCTTCACAATTCTTGCATCCATTGAACTTGTGCTTGAAATTCTTTGCATGATGTCAGAATAGCCTCCCAGAGCTGCTGTTTTGATGTGAACTGCCTCCCACCCTCATAGATCTTTTGCTTGATGATACTCCAAAGGTTCTCTATAGGGTTGAGGTAAGGGGAAGATGGTGGCCACACCATGAGTTGATCTCCTTTTATGCCCATAGCAGCCAATGACACAGAGGTATTCTTTGCAGCATGAGATGGTGCATTGTCATGCATGAAAATGATTTTGCTCCTGAAGGCACGTTTCTGTTTTTTGTACCATGGAAGAAAGTTGTCTGTCAGAAACTCTATATACTTTGCCGAGGTCATTTTCACACCTTCAGGAACCCTTAAGGGGCCTACCAGCTCTCTCCCCATGATTCTGGCCCAAAACATGACTCCTTCACCTCCTTGCTGATGTCGCAAGGAGGTGGCCATCCACCAACCATCCACTACTCCATCCATTTGGACCATCCAGGGTTGCACGACACTCATCAGCAAACAAGACTGTTTGAAAATTAGTCTTCATGTATGTCTGGGCCCACTGCAACCGTTTCTGCTTGTTAGCACTGGTTAGGGGTGGCCAAATAGTAGGTTTATGCACCACAGCAAGCCTTAGAAGGATCCTACACCTTGAGGATCGAGGGACTCCAGAGGCACCAGCAGCTTCAAATATCGGTTTGCTGGTTTGTAATGGCTTTTTAGCAGATGCTCTCTTAATCCGATGAACTTGCCTGGTAAAAACCTTCCTCATTCTGCCTTTATCACCACGAACACGTCTGTGCTCTGAATCAGCCACAAATCTCTTCACAGTACGATGATCACGCTTAAGTTTTCATTAAGTATCTAATGTTTTCATCCCTTGTCCAAGGCATTGCACTATTTGATGCTTTTTGGCAGCAGAGAGATCATTTTTCTTTCCCATTTTGCTTGAAAACAGTGGCCTGCTTAATATTGTGGAACATCCAGTTTTCCTTTAATTGGGCTTACCTGGCAAACTAATTATCACAGGTATTTGAGATTGATTTCAGTGATCCAAAGAGCCCTGAAACTAGTAGATAATCAATCCGGGATTGGGATAGGTGAGCCGAGGAGATGAACGTGAAGTCACGCTCTGCTCAATGTTGATATCTCCATCTATCGTGACAAGGCTATTCATAGAGAGTTGTCTGGAGGCCAACACTGTGACTACTGTGTGTTGAGCTATAGTCCAGACCCGAATTAACCGGAATATTAAAGTTCCCACCTATAACAAATACTTATACTGCTTCTGCCTGTACTTTTTTGAATAATCTCCTGCAAGGCTGATTGTCAGACATTGGGAGCATACATCGTGACCATACACATTGTTGTCCATTAATCTGACATATTAGTATGACATATCTTCCAACAAAGTCGGTAATACACTTGGTCACTGAGAATGCGACCGAAGCTTTGACACAAATAAAGACCCCCACCTTCCTTCTCTTAATAGCAGGAGAATAAACTATTACCGGGAATCTATGGTGCACACATCTATGCACATCTGACTCAAAAAAGTTGGACTCCTGTATAAAGGCTGTCACACTTAGACTTGAGTATTTCTGTCCATAGCTGCGTCCGTGACTCACAATCACAGACCCACTGTGTAAAAAGGTATGCCTAGGTAACAGCCCTTGCCTAGGAGCGACACTTCTTGCCTGGTCCACGCTTCCCCCAGTTAGCCCAGAAAACTCACATTTTAGGCAGTGTCCCAGTCCGGGGTAATCTTGTCTGGGCGGGCGTCTCCCGTCAACTGTGCTTCCTTGGTGGAGGCCCCAATCCAGTAACTTGTGGGACGTCCCTTGTGGCGACGAGCACATGAGAGGTCCCATTAAATGAGACCACCAGCTTCACAGGGAACCTCCCATCGGTACTTTTTTGTCAAATTTCTTTTTGTCTTTCAATAAAGGCAAACAAGCATTAGGTCTGTACAATGCAGTATCAATTACAAGTATAAACAAGTATAAACGTACTTAAAGAACCCCGAAAGGATAAAGATGAAGCCTGGCGGGGCGAATAACCACCAGACCCCACAATCCCCGAAGCTAGTCTAAAAAGAATACAACGTAGATACAGTTTTGGAGAAACCCTCCCTATTATACATAATATCTGGAGTAATCATCCTGTGAATATACAATGAACCTCTAGAGGCTGTCAACCCCTTAAAAAGTAATGAGGGGGGAGTTGCAGAGAGCGATGAGGAGAAAGACTAAAATTACTCTTAACGGTAATTGTTTTTTCCAGTAGCCTCCACAACGGAGAGGATAGGAGGATATCCCCGCCCAGGGACAGGAAACACCACGGAGAATGTGTTTAAAATGGTCCCTCCTCCGTACCTCTCCAGTTGATACCACAGGAAAGATGCTCACGAGAAACAAAACGGTTAACACAGGCAACAACATCCTATTTAACTTTCATAGGATCCTGACTAGCTGAACAATTAACCAAAGGAATCTTAATAATCTATTAAGGGTGCCGTTGTGGAGGCTACTGGAAAAAAAAATTACCGGTAAGAGTAATTTTAGTCTTTTCCAATCGCCTCCCCAACGGCACGGATAGGAGGATAGGAGGATATACCAGAGAAACTTTAGGGGGGGACAGAAGCAGATAAGACCTTTCTACCGAAAGATAAATCTGACTGCCCTACGTCCAATTTATAGTGCCTGAAAAAAAGTCAAGGGGTTCTTCCAGGTAGCAGCCCTACAAATCTGCTCTACTGAAGCTGAAGCCCTCTCTGCCCAGGCAGTGGATATAGCCCTAGTAGAGTGGGCCTTTAGACCTATAGGTGGAGGTATACCCTTCTTCTCATAGCACAATGAAATAGCAGATTTTATCCATCTAGCTATAGATGTTTTACTTGCTTTTGCCCCTCTGTTTTTTCCCTGGAACTGAACCAACAAGCTGTCTGAGGACCTGAATGCACTAGTAGACTCAAGATAAGCTAGAACACATCTTCTAACATCTAGATGACTGAATTCTTCTTCCTTCTTAGATGTAGGGTTTTGGCAGAAAGAAGGTAGAGTGACTACTTGCTGACAGTGAAAAGAGGTAGCTACCTTTGGCAGAAAACCTGGATGATGTTTCAGTATAATACGGTCATCTAGAACCTCCAAGTAGGGGGATCTACATGAGAATACCTGTAATCCACCAACCCTTCTGGCTGTGGTGATGGCAAGCAGGAAGGCCGTCTTAAGGGTTAACAGCTTGATTGAGATGTCAGATATGGGTTCGAATGGACTATCTGCCAGGACTGAAAGCACCAAGGATAGGTCGCAGGGAGGAACTGTAGAATGGACAAATGGTCTAATTCTCTCTGAGGCTCGCAAGAATCTTTTCACATAGGAATCTTCGGCCAATCTACGATCCAGAAATACACTGAGCGCCGAGACCTGAACCTTCAGCATATTCGTTTTTAGCCCTTTATCTAGACCTTTCTGTAAGAAGTCTAGAACGTCTGCAATGGTAGTAGAAGATCTTCCTTCTGAAGCCAGGAATTGTAAGAAAGCTTTCCATACCCTGGTGTAGATTTTTGAAGTAATCTCTTTTCTGCTAGAGAGGAGGGTGGAAATTACTTGCTCCGAAAAGCCTTTCCCCTTCAAGATCAGCCTTTCAGATTCCAAGCCGTCAAATTTAGGAACAAGAGGTTTTTGTGAAATACTGGACCCTGAGAAAGAAGATCCGGGCTCTGAGGAAGATTGAAGTAGTCCCCTGCCGACAGTCTCAGGAGTAGGGGAAACCATGACCTTTTTGGCCAAAAGGGGGTCAGTAGAATTACTGAGGCTCTTTCTTCCTGGATCTTCTGGAGGACTCTTGGAATAAGGGGAACCAGTGGAAAGGCGTACAATCCTGGGAGAAGGCATCTACTCCTAGTGGATTTTCGCTCCGATGAAGGGAGAAGAATTGTCGAACCTGCCTGTTTGCTCTGGTCGAAAAGAGGTCTATCAATGGACAACCCCATCTCTTGACAACTAACTGTTAGACACCTGACTCCAGTCTCCATTCTCCTTCTTTGATAGTAACCCTGCTCAGGTAGTCTGCTGTAACATTCGCCGTACCTTTTAGGTGAACTGCCACGAGCGAAAGAACATTTACTTCTGCCCAAAAGAATATTTGGAAGGCTATCTTGTTCAGGGCTGAACTTTTGGTTCCCCCTTGCCTGTTGTTGTAGGCCACCACTGTGGAGTTGTCCGAAAAGATCTTTATATGTTGACGGAATAACTTCTCCTTCAGGGCTTGAAGAGTGCACCAGACCGCTAGAAGCTCCTTGTGGTTCGAGGACTTTTCCCTCAACCCTTCGTCCCACAATCCTTGAATGATGGATCTGTCGGTGTGGGCACCCCCAGCCACTGTTGCTGGCATCTGTTGTGACCACTACCTGTGGACTTGGTTTCCAAGGCACACCCTCCTGCAGATTTCATTTCTGCTGCCACCAATTCAGAGATCTTCTGACTGACAGAGGGATCTGTACTCTCCTGTCCAGGGATTCCTGGTTTTTGTCCCACCTGGAAAGGAGAAAAGATTGGAGAGGGCGAGAGTGAGCCTGAGCCCAACTTACCGCTGGGATCGTAGAGATCATTAACCCCAGGACAGCCATTATCTTCCTGAAGGAGCTGGACGAATTTTAGGTAAAGAGTTCAGCTTTTCTGGGGGAAGAAAGGAAAACATCACTTTCCAGCAGAATTCCCAGAAAACATTTTCTCTGTTCTGGGAGGAGATCTGATTTTTCTTGATTTATTTTCCACCCCAGGCGGTGGAATCCTGAGATTACTAAATTTAGATCTTCCAATAGTCTTTCTGGAGACGGGGCTACGATGAGAAAGTCGTCCAGGTAAGGAATTATTAGGATTGAGTGTAGATGAAAATGGGCCACTACTTCTATCATCACTTTTGTGAAAACCCTCGGAGCTGCACAGAGACCGAAGGGGAGGGCTCTGAATTGTAGGTGATGGACAGTCTTGTTCAAAAATACTGCAATTCTGAGGAACTTCTGAGAATCTGTGTGAATCGGGATGTGGCAGTAAGCATCTTCCAGATCCAAGGTCAACATGTACGAATTTTGCTTTACTAGTCTGGTGGCTGACTTCACTGTCTCCATTTTGAATCTTGTGTACCTCAGGAACGTATTTAATTTTTTTAGGTTGATGATGGTGCGAAAAGACCGGTTTGGTTTTTTTATTACAAAAATCGGAGAATAAAATCCCTGACCCTCCTGAGAGGGAGTAACAGGGATTAACACCCTTTTCAGAATAAGGAGAGTTATCTCCTTCTCCATGATAGACTGTCTCTCGCCCTGGAAGAGTTTTGTCTGACAGAAGTATGTTGGGGGAGAATATTGAAATTCTAAGCGGTACCCCAGCAGAATAGTGTCTAACACCCATGCAGAACTGGAATTTTTTTCCCATTCTGGATAAAACTGGGACAACCTTCCCCCCACTGGAAGGCTGGTGTCATTGGGAAGAGGGTTTGGAAGTATTATTTCTGGAGAAGAAAATGTTTTTTCCCCTTCCCCTGAAAGACTGCGATCTAGAGGAGGACTGAAAGGCCTGGTCCTTTTTCCCCGAACTCGGACGAAACCCCCCCCTTTGATTCCTGGCTGCTTGTCTCTGATTATAAAATCTGGAATCCATAGGGAACTTTTTCCTGACTGCTAAGGATCTCATCTGTGTTATCTAAGGGGCACAGAGGCTGCCCAGAACCGTCTTTTACTTCTGAATCCTCAGAATTTGCTTCACTCTCCTCCATTAACACCTGGCTGGGACCCGCCACTGCTGAGTCAGGGGAAGGGGCGGGGATATCCTCCTATCCGTGCCGTTGGAGAGGCGATTGGAAAAGCAAAGCTACTAAATATCTTTTTCTCCACTGTATGCACTGAGGAAAATAAACTGTCAGATGAAATGCAGAATATAAAAAGTAAATTCCCCATTAAAAGTGCCCTGTCTGACCCAGGAAGAAGTACAGTGACGTCTTAAAAAGATTAAAATAGACAAATCGCCAGGACCAGATGGCATACACCCCCCGTATCCTTAGAGAATTAAGTAATGTCATCGCCATACACTTATTTCGGATATTTAAAGGGGTTGTCAGGGTTATTTTTTTTTGGCCTTTGAATGTTTCTAAGTAGTCAAATACACAGCTTTTCCATACACTTTCTGCTTCTAAAGCTGCTGGTTTATCAGATTTCACTCAGGGTCACATGACCTGTGATGTCAGCTTGCCTGCTAATCTTATATTCGTGCAAAGAGCCTGTACACAAGACGTCACTGTACCACTGGCCACGCCCCCCTTCTCTGCCGCTATCTGCTCTCTCCCTGGATTCTTTCAGATAAAACATTAACCCCTTCAGCCAGAACACACTGAAGGCTTTACAACAGCAGCTGCAGATGTAAAGAGACACAGGATCTGCCCTCCTCACCCTACAGACACAGAGCTGATACTGGAGCTCATCTGGAGGAGATGCAAAGTATTGTATTGTACAAGAACAGGTAGGGGGAAGACCCTGTGTGTATCAGCAGTGTCATTGTACAGCTGGGACTTGTAGTCCTACACATACATGTTGCTGAGTATTCCAGCAGACATGTCACTAAGGGCAGCTCTTGTATTCACTGCCTTTGCATAGCAGGAAGGGGGAGGGGCAGAGATTGTAATTACTGCATGTAAATAAAGGCCAAAGGAGAACCAGGGAAATGAGGAAATATAGATTTTTTTGCCTAAAACTTGCTTAACTTAGTTATATATTGCTGCCCATCAGATTTACAGTACTATACATTTTTTTCATAACTCAGACAACCCCTTTAAGGACTCTATACTGATAGGGAGTGTTCCACAGGATTGGCGCATAGCAAATGTGGTGCCAATATTCAAAAAGGGTCCAAAAACAGAGCCCAGGAACTATAGGCCGGTAAGTTTAACATCTGTCATGGGTAAACTGTTTGAGGGTTTTTCTAAGAGATGCTATCTTGGAGTACCTTAATGAAAATAAGCAAATAACACCATATCAGCATGGCTTCATGAGGGATCGGTCATGTCAAACCAATTTAATCAGTTACTATGAGGAGGTAAGTTCTAGACTTGACCGCGGCGAATCAATGGATGTCGTATATCTTGACTTGGTAGCATTTGACACGGTACCACATAAAAGGTTAGTATATAAAATGAGAATGCTTGGACTGGGAGAAAATCTGTATGTGGGTAAGTGGCTCAGCGATAGAAAACAGAGGGTGGTTATTAAGGGTACATACTCAGATTGGGTCACTGTCACTAGTGGGGTACCACACGGGTCAGTATTGGGCCCTATTCTCTTCAATATATTTATTAATGATCTTGTAGAAGGCTTGCACAGTAAAATATCAATTTTTGCAGATGACACTAAACTGTGTAAAGTAATTAACACAGAAGAGGACAGTATACTGCTACAGATGGATCTGGATAGACTGGAGACTTGGGCAGAGAAGTGGCAGATGAGGTTTAACACTGACAAAATGTAAAGTTATGCATATGGGAAGGAATAATGCAAGTCACCAGTACATACTAAATGGTAAAATATTGGGTAACTCTGACATGGAAAAGGACCTAAGAATTTTAGTGAACAGCAAACTAAGCTGCAAAAACCAGTGTCAATAAGATAATGGGTTGCATCAAAAGAGGCATAGATGCCCGTGATGAGAACATAGTTCTGCCACTTTACAAATCACTAATCAGACCACACATGGAGTACTGTGTACAGTTCTGGGCTCCTGTGAACAAGGCAGACATAGCAGAGCTGGAGAGGGTTCAGAGGAGGGCAACTAAAGTATTAACTAGAATGGGTGGACTACAGTACCCAGAAAGATTATCAAAATTAGGGTTATTCACTTTAGAAAAAAGACGACTGAGGGGAGATCTAATAACTATGTATAAATATATCAGGGTCAGTACAGAGATCTCTCCCATGATCTATTTATCCCCAGGACTGTGACTGTGACGAGGGGACATCCTCTGCGCCTGAAGGAAAGAAGGTTTGTACACAAACATAGAAGAGGATTCTTTACGGTAAGTGCAGTGAGACTATGGAACTCTCTGCCTGAGGAGGTGGTGATGGTAAGTTCACTAAAAGAGTTCAAGAAGGGCCTGGATGTACTTCTGGAGGGTAACAATATTACAGGTTATAGTTACTAGAGATGGGTCGTTGATCCAGGGAGTTATTCTGATTGACTGATTGGAGTCGGGAAGGACTTTTTTCCCCTAAAGTGGGAAAAACTGGCTTCTACCTCAAAGGTTTTTTTTGCCTTCCTCTGAATCAACTTGCGGGATAACAGGCCGAACTGGATGGACAGATGTCTTTTTTCGTCCTTATAAACTATGTTACAATGTAACATAGAACCATTACACAAAAGGTCAGGAACACGCAGGAGAGAACCCCTACATCCCAGCCATCGATATCCATGTTATGTGGAAGTTAAGTAGGGTTGGAGGTCCCTTTGCGTAAAGAAGGTAAGCCATGGTGTCCAAGTTTTTAGGAACTTATCGTGCGATCTGGGGGTGATGGCACTGAGGTCTTCAAGTCTCGCGATCTGCCCTACTTTATGTATCCACTGGAGAATGGGCGGTGCCTTCTACTGTTTCCAGTATAGAGGAATCATTGTTTTGGCAGCCAAGACTAATTGATTCCATAAGGAGATATTAAAGTGTGTTTGGAGTGTAGGAAAGACATTCAAGAACAAAATCTTAGTGGACAGTTTAACTTTAAGTTAAACTTTAAGTATGACCTCTTCCACTACTTTCCAGTAATTTTTAATAATGCGACAATCCCGCCATATGTGTTCATAGGTACCGATGTCTGAAATACACCACCACCATGTGGAAACGAGGGGTACATAGTGTTTAACGCTACTGTTGTTCTGTGCCATCTGCTCACTAATTTATACGAATTTTCTTGAAGGGTGATGCATCTAGAAGGGCCACAACACTTATATCTTTATATCTATAAATATCTTTAACTTCCTCTGCAGATAGGGAGATTCCCATTTCCTTCTCTCAAGCCCCTATATATGGTAGTTTTGCATTTGAAGGAGACAGAAGCGCTAAGTATAATTTAGAGATCAATTTCAGGGTTGGAGATTGTTCAATTGCTAATTTCTCAAACCACAAGAGATCTTCACATAAGTTCCCCTTATCAGGCAGAGCAGAAAAGCTAGAAAGCATATGAGAGTGGGTAAGAATGTTTACGTCTGAACAGTGCGTTTTAGTACGCAGAAAGGGTAAGTCCGGAAAAGTGTCATCTATCAAGACATCTCCTAAGATTTGTCTATTGAGTGACCGTTGTGTGGATGTCTACCACCCTGTAAACTGGGAGGCAAGCCCTAGTAAGTCTCCTAATTTCATTATAGGGGATGGGTAAGCCCAAAGGTCAGTGGTCTGCGGTAGCGTCTGCCAAAATGCAAGAGGAGCTTAAGTCAAATTGGAAATGGTAGTGGGCGGACGTTTGCCAAGCCTAAGTAGTCCATATCAAAGCCTGGGTTAAGGAGAATCCCTCTACTTCTTCCTCTATTCGTACATACAATTTGATATGAGGTTGCTTATGCCAGTCTATAATCCTCGAGAGTTGTATTGCTTCGTAGAGCTTTTCCACATCAGGAAAGCCCACCCCTCCCTTATTCTTTGGCTGGGTTAATGTAGCTTGTGCTATTCTGCAAAGGACATTATTCCATACATATTTCAAGAATAGACTACGAGTTTTGAGAAAGAAGGAGAGCAGTAAGAATATCAGAAGTACTTGAAACATGTACAAAAGCTTTGGGACGACCAACATTTTGAGAAGGTTAACCCTGCCCAGCCATGAAAAATATCTTCCAGGATTTCATCATATCTTCAATAGTACGGAGTAGAGGGGCGTAATTAAGAGTGTACCAGTCGCCAGGAGGAGGACACAACTGTATTCCCAGGTATGGTATGAAAGAGGAGGACCATGTAAAAGGGAAATGTGCCTTGGCTCTATCTACTAACCTGGGCGGACACAAAACATTTAAGGCATTGGACTTGGAAGGATTTATCTTAAAATTAGAGAGGTTGTGGAATAACTCAAATATTCTTGTCAAAAAATGGAAAGAAACATCTGGATTAGACGTGAGGATAAGTAGGTCATCAGTAAAGCTGCTGTGAAATGTTCTTTTCCCCCTATTCTGATACCCTGGATGTCCGGCTGTTGCCTTATGTGTTGTATTAAAGTTTCTATGGTGAGGACAAAAAGTAACTGACAGAGGACACTCCTGCCTCGTCCATTGTATATTGGAAAATTGAAGGATAGACTACCATTGATCCTTATAGACGCTGAAGGGTTTTTGTATAGCGCAAAAATGACCCTAATGAAATTTGCAGGAGCCCGAACCTAGCTAGTGCCTTGTCCATGAATACCCAATCAATCCTATCAAAGGTCTTTTCCGCATCAGTGGAGAGTAAGGCCAAAGGGATCTTTCTAGATTTCGCATAATGAATGAGATGTAATACTCGTAGTGTGTTGTCTTTCCATTCTCTTCCCTTTATGAATCCCACTTGCTCTAGATTAAATCAGATGAGGGAGGAGGGGCTGCAATCTGTTTGCCAGGAGCTTAGCGTACAGTTTAATATCGACATTGAGCAGTGAAATGGGGCGATAGCTACTGCAGAGCCCTAAATCCTTTCCCTCCTTAGGCAAGACTGTGATGTGAGCCATGAGTGTTTGAGCTGGGAAGTCACAGTTATCCGCTGCAGCAGAGAACGCATGTAATAGAGGGGGGAGTAGGATATTTGAAAAAGCCTTATAATAGCTTACTGGCAGGCCATTTGGACCCGGACTCTTCCCTATTGGGGTGTCTTTTAATGCCTTTTGTAGCCCTGGGAGAGTAAAGAGGGCGTTTAATGCAGCCAGGTAGGTGTGGGAGGGCTTAGGTAGGTTCAGAGAGCCCAAAAACTTCTCTGTGTGTGCTATTCTAGTATCAATGTCTAAAGGCTTCTCCTGACCGTAAGTTATAGAGAGAGGCATAAAATTTCTCGAACTGGGATGTCTTTAGTGGTCGTAAAAGTTGCTCCAGAAGAGTCTCTAATTTCCTTCATGTATAACTGTTATGTATAACAGGGTGCTAAGATGGGCTCTGCTGCCTTTTCACAGACAATTGCTAGGTGGATTAGGCAAGCTATTGCCCTAGCTTTTTCCTCTAGGGGTGTTGCTCCACCATCGGGGTTCGGAGCGCATTCTACTAGATCAGTTTCCACTACTTGGACAGAGAGGGCCTCCGCTTCTATAGAGCAGATCTGTAGGGCTGCCACCTAGTATTCGCCACATACTTTCTTCAGACATTACAGACTTCAGCTACCTTCCAATGAAGGCCTTACCTTTGGCGGTAAGATGCTCCAGGCTGTTGTCCCACCCTAGATTAATCTCGCCTAATCTCCAGGGTTGCTGTCATAGGCGAGGGAGAAAAATTAGATTACACTTACCAGTAATCGATTTTCTTTGAGCCTATGACAGCACCCGATTAATCCCAACTCAAAAAAAAAATAATAAATATATATATATATATATATATATATATATATATATATATTATATATTTTTTTTTTTTTTTTTTTTGTTAGTTTTCAGTTATAGAATATAAATATATGGTGTATAGTATTTGTTGAGACATTATGTTCCTTAGTTCTTGAATAAGGACTGGTGATGGAGGGGGTGGACCCTCTTTTAAAGCGATTCTGATTCCTGTTTCGTGTCCTAAGGAGGAGGAGGCGGTCTATCCAGGGGTGCTGTCATAGGCGAGGGAGAAATTTCATTTTGGGAGTGACTCAACAACAACGGTCAAAGATTGGGGCATGGTCTGAGATTCCGATGTTGGCCCCTTTAAGCAAGTTTAAGTGGTGGCCAGAAAGAAGCAAGTAGTCTATTCTCTGATAGGAGTTATGAGCTTCTGAATAGAAGGTGAAGTCCCTTTCCGTGGGAGATATTTGTCGCCAGACATCCCTAATCGATAACTTAGTGAACGTCCGTTTCAGGGCTGTTAATTTCCTTTAGGAGAGGTGGGCTTTGCCTGAGGAGGACTATCATCGGCTCCAAAGTCACATTAAAGTCTCCCCCTACGATGCACATCCCTTCTTTAAATGAGTTTAGTGTCTCTAACGTCACTATCAGCCAAGGAATTTGATTGGTGTTCGGCGCATATAATCCTGCAATAGTAACCTTAGTATTGGCAATTGTACCTTTCAAGAATATGTATCTACCCTCTGTGTCAGACACTTTGGAGGACAAAACAAAAGGGAGAGTCTTCTTAATAGCAATGGTTACACCTCTGGACTTAGAAGGACCATAACAGGAGTGGAACCATTGGGAGAAATAAGAAAGGGGCATAGTGGGTACTTTACCCTTCTTGAAGGGTGTCTCTTGTAGAATAGCAATATCGCAATGAGGGGACCTCAGGTGTTGCAGAATACGGGACCTTTTCTGAGGGGTGTTCAGCCCCGCGAGTTCCAGGTGATCACGGTAATACATAGCAAAGAAAGTCAAAGAACGGTTAAAACCAGAAAAATAACACACAGAACAGTTATAAGTAAATCGGAATGTAAACCCCTAGAACAGGTCAGACCTGTCTGTCAAATAGGAAAGATAAGTGAAGTGATGGAGGATAAAGCAGATCCCTCACTGATGTCACTTTAAAACAGAAAGCTACTGGCCCGAAGAGTCAAACGCTCCGAGCAGTCTCATCACCCAGCAGCAGACACAGACGCCGTCCCTGCCAACCAGAGCTGTTGCTCAGAACCTTAGTAGCTGCAACAAACATAAGGTGAAAATAACATTTCTTAGTGTGTGCCAATGAAAGAAAGCGTGGTGGCTGTAGCAGGTTCAGTCATTTGTGTTGGTTGGACGTCTTCTGGCGCTGTGGTGCTTTGGCGGTTTCCAAGGAGAAGTCGAGGGTAGCTTAAGAAGCTCAGCAACATCAGTGATCTGAAGCCATGAGGGAATCTCTGTAGGATCCAAGTCTATAGATACGCAGATAGGGAGAATGCCCTCAGGGCGTCTGACATATCTAGTGGTGCCCTGAATCGTACATGCCAGATCAAATGGAAACACAGCTGTAGGGAAAGCCCTTCGCGTGAAGGGCGTCTCTGTAAGTGGTTTCATTTGCCTCTGTTTGAGGGTGACAGGCAAGAGATCTTGAAAAAAATGCAATGGGCAAGCCCTCAAAAGATAGATCTGTCACTTCCCTCGCCGCTTTCAGTATGGCATCCCTATGTTAGAAGTTGAGGATTTTGCATAGGATATCCCTAGGTGGGTCACCGTCCTTAGGTTTAGGCCGCAGCGCTCTATGGGCCCACTCTACCACCAGGTCGCCAGCATAGTCCAGGGGTAAAAGTGAGCGCAAAATGGAGTATGTGATATCTAGAGATGAGCGAATCTATTCACCGATTCGTATCGAATCTTGGACATTTTCAGCTGCGAAGCGAATCCGAATTTCTTTGGATTCGCTTCGTATTATTCGTAAATCTTCGCAAAATTTTACACGCTAACGTATGAAACGTACGCATTCTGCGTGAGGCGGGACAATGACGATACACCCACGCAAGAGCGGAAAAGTGAAGATACGCCCCCTCAGAACTGGAAAAAACCAGCCAGGGATCTAACTATTTTGAACGTATAGGGAGTGAAGACTCCTCCCTCAGTACTCCACCCTCCTCTGAAGTCTGAACCAGTTTAGACCAGCGCTGACCTCAGAGCAAGAGACAAGCATCATGGCTAAAAAACAGCTGCGCCCAAATTGGAATGAAATGCATTTTGGGGACGAGTTCCCTGAACCGCTGCCCTCTCCAGTCATCAGGGTGTCACAACTCTGCCAGAGAAACCCAGCTTTAGTGCCTGTGTCTTCCTTACCACCTGCTGAGGTTGCTGCGGCTCGTGAAGCGGCTGCAGCGTCTGCTGCGGCTCGTGAAGCGGCTGCAGCGTCTGCTGCGGCGTCCACTTTGCCGCCCAGGAGGAGATCCACCAGAACCCACCACCATACAACAGAACCCAATTGTTCCACCATCTGCGACGGCCCATGCACAGACCCTCGGACTATAAAACTGCAGTGGAGGACTGGGTCATCCAGGTACTCAATCACCCTAGGCCGGGAGATCCTTCATTGGAACGCCGAAAGGGAACTGTGCTTTGGTATGACGTTGGGAGAGGGTCTGGCTTTCTGCAGGATGACGAGAATGGAAGGGAATATTTTGTGGGCTGCAGGTCGGTGAAATGGCCGTACTTGCCACAACATAGTCATAGCCTGTACATGGGGGATCAGGTAGAGTACACCCCCATGGTGTCCCTGAAAGGCCCATTTGTGACCGGGGTTACCCTCCTTTCAAAGCCTCTGGTGCCTACAACGGAACCAGAAGTGTGGCCGGATGAACCACCAGGTGTCCAGGACGCTTGCACTGCCTGCAGGAGTTCCCAGATGGTGTCCTCCGGTTCAGGCAAAAGTCGCAGCCTCAGCCAGAGCCTCTGATTCCTGGACTGCCACCACCACAGTCCTTACAGCTGGGTCAGCTGACCACGTTATCATTCACCTTCCAATCCACGGTCATCCACCAATACCAGTTCCCGTGGAAGAAGCCAGCAGCAGCCGGGGGAGCTGGGTCTTCTTCCCTGGATGCAACCTTTCTGGAACCGCTGCAGCCGGAAGTCCTTACCCCTGCTGTCCCGGCAGGAGCATCCGGAAAAGCGAAAATAGCTGCAGCGCTCACCAGGGTCACCACCACCCGGACACGGTCAAGTCCAACTTCAGGAAGAAGAGGGCACTGGAGTTCCACCACCACAGCGAGCATGGCCTTCAAGAGGCAGGAGAGTCCTCTGATGGGCTTCAGCAGCAGCTCAAGCTAAGAGGAATTCAGGACCCTCATATGAGGAACCCAACTACTGGCAGTGTCAAGGACACTGCAGGAGGACCTATGAGAGCCACACCATGGACTGCACCTGACAGGTGAGATGCTAGTTGGCAGTAGTTTTTGTTTAGTTTGTGTTGCCCCCGTTTGACTCTCACCCAGATGGGCAAAAAGGGTTCTCTATTTGCTGCTATTTTCTATTATCCATGTGGATTACATGTTACCTGTATGGATTACAATTTTACCTCACGTGGATTACAATTGAATTTTGGAATGTGTTCCAGACAGATAGTGTTTTATCATTGCCAACTAGGAGCCATAAGGAGAGACTCAAACGTATATCTGAGCCTTTTAGGTTTGCAAATGTGAAATTGATTGCACTAAAATGTTTGCATACTTATGTCTGCTGTATTTTAGCCACACTGTTTTTAATGGTTCAACACTTTAGCCCATTGTGTGTATTCTTTTTCTGGTACTGCAATGCGTCCTATTATGCACTTATTGTATGGTGTTTTTAGTAAATTATTCACTTATTGATAGCTAGCAGCAGTGAGCACCTTATTTTTCTAGTTCACATGGACTGCCTCTAAAGACTACGCCGCAGCCTAGCCTCGTGCGTATGACGCATTCGCAAGTCAATAGTACGCTAAGGATTCGTACGCACTTTTGTACGCTAATGCTTACGTATTGTGCACTTTTAACTACACTGACTGTACGTACGTAATTTGGGCAGGAACGTAAATTCGACGAATACATTCGTTTAAATACGAATCTTGTCAGACATTCGGCGAAGCAAATTTTGAATGATTCGCTCATCTCTAGTGATATCTATAACATCCATAGTAGTGTTGGATTCTGGGACCACTTTTATGCGCAAGTTATTCCTCCTGCCTCTATTGTCTTGGCCTTCCACATATGACAGAAGATTATTCAGATGGATCTGGCAAGTATGCAGGGCCTGCGATGTGGCTTCACCATATTTTATAAGAGACATCTGTTTTTTTTCCCAATTGCTCAACTCTACCACCAATCTCTCTAATGTCCAATTTAATATCGGAAAGCTCAGAAAGTACAGGTTATAATGCTGTTTCAGACTAAACAAGCCAAAAAAAAATTTAGCATAGGCTATAAACACTAAAGTGAACAATAAAAAATAACCAAGTAGTGTGTACCAATCTATAAAATTTACCTTTTATTTATATAATTCCCAATTTATATAAAACCCAATGTTCATATACATAGATAGACAATCAGGATGCTTGGCCGCATCCAAACAATTATGTAACCACACAGTATCAAATTGTACCAACACTGGACATCAAATGTTGAGACAAATAACAGTGGATTAAAACACACCAAAACTACTATGGTCGGTAGTAGGATCATACACAGAATGATGGGGTTAAACAGACCACAACATTTAGTCTAAATGAGAGGCTGCGGTTTGTGCACAAGAAACGCAGACCCCCCTCTCTATTACACAGGCCTATATCCCCCAGAAAAACAACCTAGTTAAAGATAATCAATGCCCTGCAAATACAGTATGTCGCATGTCTATTCCCGACATGCATGTTTCACTTTACAAACATTAACCCCTTCAACCGACAGCCAGTTTGGACCAAATGCCGGAGCCCCATTTTTCAAATCTGACATGTCTCACTTTATGTGGTGATAACTTTAGAACGCTTTTACTTATCCGGGCCATTCTGAGATTGTTTTCTCGTCACATATTGTACTTCATGACAGTGGTAAATTTGAGTCAAAATATTTCATTCTTATTTATAAAAAAATACCAAATTTACCAAAAATTTAGAAAAATTTCCAAATTTCCAAATGTCAATTTCTCTACTTTTAAAATACATAGTAATACTTCCAAAAATAGTTATTACTTTACATTCCCTATGTGTCTTCTTCAGGTTTGGATCATTTTGAAAATTACATTTTATTTTTTTGGGACGTTAGAAGGCTTAGAAATTTAGAAGCAAATCTTGACATTTTTCACAAAATTTCCAAAACCCACTTTTTAAGGACCAGTTCAGGTCTGAAGTCACTTTGTGAGACTTTCATCATAGAAACCACCCAAAAATGACCCCATTTTAGAAACTACACCCCTCAAGGTATTCAAAACTGATTTTACAAACGTTATTAACCCTTTAGGTGTTCCACAAGAATTAAAGAAAAATGTAGCCAAAATTTCCAAATTTCACTTTTTTGCAGATTTCCATTTAAATCATTTTAGTCCGAGAATAAAGCAAGGGTTAACTGCCAAACAAAACTCAATAATTATTACCCTGATTCTGTAGTTTACAGAAATGCCCATTTGTCATCGTAACTGCTGTACAGGCACACGGCACGGCGCAGAAGGAAAGGAACGCCAGGGCAGATTTCACTGGAAAAAGTTTAAGTTTCCATGTCAGATTTGATGCACCCCTAGAGTAGGAAACTCCAAAAAACTGACCCCATTTTGGAAACTACGGGATAAGTTGGCAGTTTTGTTAGTACTATTCTAGGGTACATGCGATTTTGGTACCTTTATATTACACTTTTTGTGAGGCAAGGTAACAAAAACTAGCAGTTTTGGCATAGTTTTTATTTTTTTGTTATTTACAACATTCATCTGACAGGTTATATCGTTGATATTTTTATAGAGCAGGTCGTTACGGATGCGGCAATATCAATTATGTATACTTTTTTTTATTTTTAAGTTTTACACAATATTTTTGAAGCACAAAAAAAAATCATGTTTTAATGTCTCCATAGTCAGAGAGCTGTAGTTTTTTATTTTTTGGACGATTGTCTCAGGTAGGGGCTCATTTTTTTGCAGGACGAGATGACGGTTAGATTAGTACTATTTTTTGGGGCATATGCTTTTTTGATCGCTTGGTATTACATTTTTTGTGAGAAATGTGACAAAAAATGGCTTTTTTTAGACCGTTTTTATTTTTTATTTTTTACGGTGTTCACCTAAGGGGAGAGATCATGTGATATTTTTGTAGAGCAGGTTGTTTACGGACGTGTCGATACCTAACATGTATACTTATTTTTATTTATGTTTTACACAATAATATTTTTGAAACAAAAAATCATGTTTTAGTATCTCCATAGTCAGAGAGCTGTAGTTTTTTATTTTTTGGGCGATTGTCTCAGGTAGGGCTCATTTTTTGGGACGAGATGACGGTTAGATTGGTACTATTTTTGGGGCATACGCTTTTTTGATCGCTTGGTATTAAATTTTTTGTGATGAAATGTGATAAAAATGGCTTTTTTTAGACAGTTTTTTTTTTTTTTTTACGGTGTTCACCTGAGGGGAGAGATCATGTGATATTTTTTTAGAGCAGGTTGTTACGGACGTGTCGATACCTAACATGTATACTTATTTTTATTTATTTAAGTTTTACACAATAATATCATTTTGAAACAAAAAAAAATCATGTTTTAGTATCTCCATAGTCAGAGAGCTGTAGTTTTTTTTATTTTTGGGCGATTGTCTCAGGTAGGGGCTCATTTTTTGCGGGACGAGATGACGGTTTGATTGGTACCATTTTGGGGTAAATACGCCTTTTTGATCGCCTGCTATACACTTTTTGTGTGGCAAGGTGACAGAAAATGGCTGTTTTGGTATAGTTTTTTTTAAAAAAATTTTTGCGTACAGCTGGCGGGGTGGACCATGTGACGCTTTTATAGAGCCCGTCGATACGGACGCGGCGATACCTAATATGTGTACTTTTTCTTTTTTTTTACTTTATTTGGGAAAAAGGGCGCTTTTTTAACTTTTTTAAACTTTATTTTTTACTTTTTTACACTTTTTTTTACTT
>ONZH01018637.1:0-103303 GCA_900303285.1 Rhinella marina | reverse complement strand
TGCCTCTTTTGATGCAGCCCATTATCTTATTGGCCTTGGCAGCAGCTGTCTGACACTGGTTTCTGCAGCTTAGATTTCTGTTCACTAAAATTCCTAGGTCCTTTTCTATGTCAGAGTTACCCAATATTTTACCATTTAGTATGTACTGGTGACTTGCATTATTCCTTCCCATATGCATAACTTTACATTTGTCAGTGTTAAACCTCATCTGCCACTTCTCTGCCCAAGCCTCCAGTCTATCCAGATCCATCTGTAGCAGTGTACTGTCCTCTTCTGTGTTAATTCCTTTACACAGTTTAGTGTCATCTACAAAAATTGATATTTTACTGTGCAAGCCTTCTACAAGATCATTAATAAATATATTGAAGAGAATAGGGCCCAATACTGACCCCTGTGGTACCCCACTAGTGACAGTGACCCAATCTGAGTATGTACCGTTAATAACCACCCTCTGTTTTCTATCACTGAGCCAGTTACTTACCCACATACAGACATTTTCTCCCAGGCCAAGCATTCTCATCTTATATACTAACCTTTTATGTGGTACAGTGTCAAATGCTTTGGAGAAGTCCAGATATACGACATCCATTGATTCGCTGCGGTCTAGTCTAGAACTTACCTCCTCATAGAAACTGACATGTGTCAGTCTGCCGAGTTGCAGAGCCTCCACCAGGTTACGCCCGTTGTCACACACAACCATGCCTGGCTTGAGGTTCAGCGGTGCCAGCCACACATCGGTCTGCGCTGTGATGCCCTGTAACAGCTCTTGGGCGGTGTGCTTTTTGTCACCTAAGCTCAGCAGTTTGAGCACCGCCTGCTGGCGCTTACCCACGGCACTGCTGCTGCGCCTAGAGCTACCGACTGAAGGCGCCGTGCCCACGGATGGTAATTCGGTGGAGGAGGAGGAGGGGTCGGAGGAGGAGGAGGCATAGTACGTCTGAGAGACCGTGACCGAGGTAGGCCCCGCAATCCTCGGTGTGGGCAGTACATGAGCGGCCCCAGGGTCATTCTCGGTCCCAGCCTCCACCAAGTTAACCCAATGTGCCGTCAGTGAGATATAGTGTCCCTGCCCGGCAGCACTTGTCCACGTGTCCGTGGTTAGGTGGACCTTCTCAGAAACAGCGTTGGTCAGAGCACGGATGATGTTCTCTGACACGTGCTGGTGTAGGGCTGGGACGGCACATCGGGAAAAATAGTGGCGGCTGGGGACTGAATACCGAGGGACAACCACCGCCATGAGATTGCGAAAGGCCTCGGTCTCTACCAGCCTATAAGGCAGCATCTCCAGGCTAAGCAATTTGGAGATGTGGACGTTGAGGGCTTGGGCATGTGGGTGGGTGGAACTGTATTTCCTCTTGCTCTCCAGCATCTGCTGTAAAGACAGCTGAACGCTGCGCTGGGACACATTGGTGGACACTGTGGAGGATCGTGGAGGCAAAGGTGTGGTTTTCCGGCGGGAGGCGCTCGTGCCGGGGTCCTGGGCAGGGGGTTGACTAGCAGAGGCAGCGAGTGACGCAGGGGGTTGACTAGCAGAGGCAGCGAGTGACACAGGGGAAGGAGCAGTGGTGTGACCCGCAGGAGGTGGTGAACGGCCTTGGTTCCATTGAGTGGGGTGTTTAGCACTCATATGCCTGCGCATGCTGGTGGTGGTTAGGCTAGTAGTGGTGGCACCCCTGCTGATCCTGGTGTGGCACAGGTTGCACACCACAGTCCGTCGGTCATCCTCACTTTCTTTAAAGAACCTCCAGACTTGCGAACATCTAGGCCTCGCCACGGGAGCTTCACTACGTGAAACAGTTGCTGCTGATGCACCAGCTCTGGCCCTGCTTCTCCCTCTGGCCACACCACTGCCTCTTACAACCTGTTCTGGTGCAGCACTGTCTTCACTCGGCATATCAACCCAGCTCAGGTCAGTCACCTCGTCATCCTCCGATTCCTCAGTCTGCTCCCCCCTCGGAATTCCTCCCCTTACAACAACTTCACCACTGTCCGACAACCGTGTCTCCTCATCGTCCGACACCTCTTTACAAACTTCTTCCACTAACTCAACATTGTCATCATCATCATCATCACCCACAGACTGCGACAGTTGGAACACTTGGGCATCGGGAAAGAGGTCAGCAGCAACCTGAGAAGTGGTTTGTGACTCTGGGAAGGGTCCAGAAAACAGTTCCTCAGAGTATGCCGGATCGCATTCCAAATTTTCCTGGGAGGGGGCAGACTGGGGGGAAGGAGGTTGAGGTGGAGGAGCCAGAGGAGTGCTCCCTTGGGTAACGTGGGTGGACTGCGTGGAAGACTGACTGGCGGACAAATTACTTGAAGCATTATCCGCAATCCACGAGATCAGCTGTTCGCACTGTTGTGGTTTCAACAGTCCTCTACCACGTGTCCCTGTAAGTTGAGACATGAATCTAGGGAGTGTAGCTCTGCGGCGTTCCACAGCTCCCTCATCAGCAGGTACTGTCTCACCCTGCCCAGGACCACGGCCTCTGCCCCCTGCAGTAATTGAACGCCCACGCCCTCATCTTCGTCCTCGACCCTTAGCCCTGGGGTTCAACATTTTCTGTATATAAGTGTATTCTATAAAAAAAAATAAAATAAATGGGCCTGGTGTACTGAAACCCACAAACTTGTTCAGTCTGGTTTAATTTTGTGACGTACAGAAAGTGTCACCTGGACAGAATATACAGTTTGGAGTGAGTGTGCTGAACTGTGACACACAGAAAGGTTACACGCAGCTGTGTGAAATGGATTTGTATCACTCAGCTAAAACAACAAAAAAACTAATTTTTTTTCTATCTTTTGTTGTAATATTTTTTTTTAGTTTTGTTTTTTTGGGAACGTGACGTGCAGGAACTATCGGAGACCTAACTCACACCCTGTTAACGGTGGCTATTTAGACTGCGACCCAGACAGATGTCGCACTGAGATTTTTAAGATCAAGCTTTACACGTGACAGGTAGCAAATGACTTGGTTGTATTCGGTGCCGTACAGAAAGTGTCACCTGGACAGAAAATACGGATTGGAAAAAGTGTGCTGAACTGTGACACACAGAAAGGTTACACGCAGCTGTGTGAAATGGATTTGTAAATGACTTGTTGTATTCGGTGACGTACAGAAAGTGTCACCTGGACAGAAAATACGGATTGGAAAGAGTGTGCTGAACTGTGACACACAGAAAGGTTACACGCAGCTGTGTGAAATGGATTTGTATCACTCAGCTAAAACAACAAAAAAACTAATTTTTTTCTATATTTTGTTTTAATATTTTTTTTTTAGTTTTGTTTTTTTGGGAACGTGACGTGCAGAAACTATCGTACAGCTGACTGACACCCTGTTAACGGTGGCTATTTGGACTGCGACCCAGACAAATGTCGCACAGAGATTTTTAGGATCAAGCTTTACACGTGACAGGTAGCAAATGACTTGGTTGTATTCGGTGACGTACAGAAAGTGTCACCTGGACAGAAAATACGGATTGGAAAAAATGTGTTGAACTGTGACACACAGAAAGGTTACACGCAGCTGTGTGAAATGGATTTGTATCACTCAGCTAAAACAACAAAAAAACTAATTTTTTTCTATATTTTGTTTTAATATTTTTTTTTTAGTTTTGTTTTTTTGGGAACGTGACGTGCAGAAACTATCGTACAGCTGACTGACACCCTGTTAACGGTGGCTATTTGGACTGCGACCCAGACAAATGTCGCACAGAGATTTTTAGGATCAAGCTTTACACGTGACAGGTAGCAAATGACTTGGTTGTATTCGGTGACGTACAGAAAGTGTCACCTGGACAGAAAATACGGATTGGAAAGAGTGTGCTGAACTGTGACACACAGAAAGGTTACACGCAGCTGTGTGAAATGGATTTGTATCACTCAGCTAAAACAACAAAAAAACTAATTTTTTTTCTATCTTTTGTTTTGGATCTTTGTTTTTTTGGGAACGTGACGTTCAGAAACTATCGTAGAGCTGACTGACACCCTAATGACGGTGGCTATTTAGACTGCGACCCAGACAAATGTCGCACAGAGATTTTTAGGATCAAGCTTTACACATGACAGGTAGCAAATGACTTGGTTGTATTCGGTGACGTACAGAAAGTGTCACCTGGACAGAATATACGGTTTGGAGTGAGTGTGCTGAACTGTGACACAGAGAATGGTTACACGCAGCTGTGTGAAATGGATTTGTATCACTGAGCTAAAAGAACAAAAAAACTAATTTTTTTTCTATATTTTGTTTTGGATTTTTGTTTTTTTGGGAACGTAACGTGCAGAAACTATCGTAGAGCTAACTGACACCCTACTGACGGTAGCTATTTAGACTGCGACCCAGACAAATGTCGCACAGAGATTTTTGGGATGAAGCCATACACGTGACAGGCAGCAAATGACTTGGTTGTATTCGGTGACATACAGAAAGTGTCACCTGGACAGAAAATAGTGAGTGTACTGAACTGTGACACACAGAATGGTTCCACACTGCTGTGTGCAATGGATTTGTATCACTGAGATATAACATAAAAAAATAAAAGGGGGTTATACATGGCGATAGCTGCACTACTAGTGCCAGCCAGCCAAGTGACAAAAAATAAAAATAAAAATGTCTTCTAGCCCTTAGAAGGGCTGTTGGGTTCTTTGTGGATGATCCCTGCCTAACAGAGAACTAAATGCAGGCCCTAACACTGTCCCTGAAACGCAGCAGCTCTATCCCTAACGACATCCAGACAGCATCTGAGCCGAGCACCGCGGCCAGTCGGTAGTATATTCCAGGGTCACCTGATCAGGCCAGCCAACCCCTGCTATCGACATGTAAGGGCTTCACGTGATGCTGGGTGTACCGCAGAGTCTCCTGGCTTGTGATTGGCTGTGTTTTTAGGCGCCTAAAAAGCACGATGCGGAAGTTGCCATTTCCTCGAGCATGGCGAGATACTCGTCCGAGCAGCGAGCACTTACGAGTACCCTAATACTTGAACGAGCACCAAGCTCGGACGAGCATGCTCGCTCATCTCTAGTCCTATCCTTTTCCACAAAACGTACAAGAATAGGACGTTCTATTTTTCAGGCTGGCAGAATGGACACACAGATGTGCAGAGCACACATTGTGCTATCCACATCTTTTTCATCACTATTGAAATGCATGGGTCCACATTCGATCTGCAAAAAATGCAGACCAAAAATAAGGTAGCGTGCACAAGGCCGTAGGCTGAAATTCTGGTCCAGCTTCCTCTGCATTCAGGGGTGGACTAACATGTTCAGTAGCTTCCCTGCTCTCCTCCTTCTCTCAGTGCCAGTGTAGTAATCTCATAGTGAAGCAGCCCAGATACCTTTCACTCATTAATCCCTACTTTTAAATTCATAAATATATATAGCTATATCTCTCTTTCTAGACAATGGATAAGGAAATGTGATGGAAGGGGGAGGGTCAGGCATACACTATATGGGCACAAGTATTGGGACATTCCACTTAATCATTAAATTCTAAACTATGTTACTAATTCAGGTGTTTTATTCAGTACATTTGCCACAGGTGTATAAAATCCAGCCCCTAGCCATGCAGTCTGCCTTTATAAACATTTGGGTCGTTCTAAAGAGCGCAGTGAATTCCAGAGTATTACTTTAATAGGATGTCACTGCTGTAACAAGTCAGTTCATGAAATTTCATCTCTCCTAGATATTTCATGATCAGCTGTGAGTGGTATTATTGCAAAATGGAAGCATTTAGGAACCACAGCAACTCAGCTATGAAGATTGAATGGAATGAGCAGTTGTAATTACACAGTTCCACCTGAAATTCCTCTTCAATCAGCTGATGAGCTGGGGTGCCAGGAGTCATACCCCCACTGATTTGATATTGATGACCTATCTTGATAGGTCATCAGTATTGTAGCACTGCACAAGCCCTTTACTAAACACAATGCCAAGTGTCATATGAAGTGGCATAAAACTGGATGAATGGGCGAAAACTCCCACAGACACACTCCAAAATCTTGTAGAAAGCTTTCTCAGAATAGTGGAATCTGTTTTAGCTGCGAAGTGGGGCCAACTCCCTATTAATGCCTATGGATTCAGAAAGGGATGTCATTAAAGTTCCTGTAGGTGTAAAGTGTAGTTGTCCCAATACAAGAGGGCAAGAGGGTCACATACCACTATTAAAAAAGAGTACCACCGTTCCCTTGGTTCAAATAACTCTGATCCATCAGATTAAGAATTAACTAGAGAGTCATAGTAAGGGACAAGAAGCATTGTAATAAGCAGCTCACTCTTCATAAATTAATTCTTAAAAAGCAAAGGACCTACACATTATTTTTGTACAGGGGCCTTTTACTGTCTATGTGTGCCTCGGGGGGATTGGGGAGGTATTGTATAGCATAGCATCATTATTTAGTGGAATCACTGAAGCTGCGTGTGAGGGGCTGTTTTCTATGCAGGGGAAGAAGATGGACGCTTTGGCAACTGTGGAGGTGGGGTTAGCTTCCAGGTTGCTCCACCCCTGAAGATCATACTCACATATCTCTATTCATGCACTTCTCTCTACACCAGAGCACTGCAGCATTGAATTTCTTTAAGCCGGAATTCTGGAGTACATGGCAAGATAAATTTTTATCAGAGCTCAGAAGCAAAGATTGCGGGAGTGGGGAGAGGTTGGTCTAGTCTGGGATCAATATGTTTATTTAGGGGGTGTGGTATGTATTTATTTAAGGGCCTGGTATGTTGTCTGTATGGTGAAGTGAGTCATATGCACTATTTGTGATTGAAATGCTGTAGGTTGGGGACACTCTCTATATCAATAAACTTTTTTTTTTTTTTTGCATTGCACATCACGTTTTATTCCTCTCTTTGCAAATGCCCTCATGTGCTTACTCAATAGGACCACCCATCAATAACACGTGTATATGTTTTGAATGTCTGCAGCATTTCATCCATAAGAACATAAGGATTAGGCATGTTAAAATCTAATATACTCAACCCTTCAGCTAGGACACCCCTAGATAGATAGTCCAACATTAATGTGTATGGTCACTCTAAGGCTACTTTCACACTAGCTTTTACTACAGATCCGGCGGGTGAAGGGGCCCGCCGGATCCGTAGTGATAATACAACCTTGTGGATCCGTAATGAACGTATCCGGTTGTATTATCTTTAACATCTTTTAAACGGATCCCGAATTAACTCCATTGAAAGTCAATGGAGGACGGATCCGTTTACTAGTGTGTCACTGCAAACGGATCCGTCCCCATTGACTTGCATTGGGGTCATTCCGGATCCGTCTTGGTGCGGATACCCAGTACCGAGAGCAAACCGCAGCATGTTGCGGTTTGCTCTCCGGTCTGAAGATGGAACGGAATGCTTTCAGGAGCATTCCGTGCTCTTCAGTTCAGTTTTTTCCCCATTGACAATGAATGGGGATAAAACTGAAGCTTTTTATTCCGGTATTGAGCCCCTATGACGAAGCTCTATACCGGAAAAAAAAAAAACGCTAGTGTGAAAGTAGCCTAAGATAATGTAAGTTGCCACCTTCATAGCTACAGTAAGTGGCTTACCTGAAAAAGTTCAAAGGGCAGGGTAAGGCAGATAATGCATTATCTCTTTTATCTTCAAAGCTCATCAGTGAGGATGTTGCCCTTGATGAATGTAGGTACAAGTTAGGAAGTGTGAGCTACAAGCACATAATCATGGATTTTAAAGGGGTTTTCTGGGATTTTACTACTGATGACCTATCCTCAGGATATGTCATCAGTATCTGATTGATGGGGGTCCGACATCCGGAACCCCCAAGATTAGCTGTTCTGAGAAGGCACGAGCGCTGTGGCTTTCTCCGTGCTTACCAAGCAAAGCGCCGTACATAGCCATGTATAGCGGCTGTGCTTGGTATCGCGCTCAGCCCCATTGAAGTGAAACAGCTGATCAGCAGGGGTCCCGGTTGTCGAATCCCCACCGATCACATACTGATGACCTATCTTGTTCACGATGTTCACTGTATTCTAAAAATAACATGATGTCCTTATTCTGCGGCTCAATATGATTACAACTATACCAAATGTATGTAGTTTTTATTTTGTTTTATTACTTAAAAAAAAAAAACCTTTGATAAAATCAAAATGTTCTTTGTATCGCCATTTTCTGACAGCCATATCCTTTACATATTTCAGTCTACATAGGGGTGCACCGAGTCTTTCTGCTGCCTGAGGCAAAAACTGAAATGGTGTCCCCTCATGCCAAATTCTTAACATAACCCTTTCCCTCTAGCCCTACTGTTATAGACATACTTGGAAACTATTACATACATCACTACAAAATATAGAGGTAATACAGCACCACATATCTCTTACATCCAGTGATGTCTCCTCTGATGTTAATGTTTTCTTTCCTTATCTTCTCCATTTAGAGCAGACCACCATGATGATTTCTTTCAGCCATTTCTTGTCTCTGCAGAGTTTGGTACACAGACATCTTACTTTCCACTTTCTGAACACCCCATCCTGCCACCCACAATACTGTGCCCATTGTGCTCCCCAATACTATATGGCAGAAACAGATATTCCTCCCTGTATTACCACACAGATAGTGCTTCCTTCAATAATTACTGGCACAGCTCTCTAAAAAATAACTTTACCTGGACTTGCAAGGCTTTACTTGAGGACAAATTAAAGTTATCTCTATGGAGTCTGTAATAGGAGCAGGAGCCCTGCAGTCTGAGTCCTCTCCTCTCTGCAGCTACATAGGAGCTCCCCCTCCTGGCAGGAAGCAGGACCAGCCCACTTCTACCAAAAGGAATTAACTTTATTCCTGCCCACCTTTGCCATGGCAGTTTGTACATTTTCCACTTTATGCTTTAATACTTCTGACATTTTTGGACGTGTCAATACCAATTATGTTTACTTTTTCTATTCTTTTTATATGTAAAATTGGGGGAAGTTATGTGAAGATGCATTTATCACCAGTGTTCCCTTTTAGCTGCACGGGCACGTGGCCGCGCAGCTTTCTTTATGCCTCCACTCAGGGCCTCTGCAGGCTTGCTCACTGCCGCAACCTGGACTTCATATTATGGTGTGTGCCTGTTCCGTACTCTGGGGAAGCCCATCCTGGCAAAGCACACAATTTTCACTGTGTGCATTGCTGTGGTGGGCGGCCTTAGAGCTCACAACAGGTACCCACCATACTGCCCACAGTTCCCTTAAACATCCTGACGTTATCCAGTGTCAGGACGTTCCTGTGCGGCACTTCAAGATGGCCCCGCCTCCTTCCTCATGCAACGCAGCAAAAGAGGGGAACAGAAGAAGGAAGGGCATCTTCTTAGACCAAGGCGCCCAGCCCCCTCCAAAGTGTTGAAGTGGCTTCCGAGATTCCCAAAGGCCAAGCCAAGTAACTAAGTTTTCATGTGGGAGTATGTTTGTTATACACATATAGCATAACTGTCGTACAATATACAGTATACCCCTACACTGCGTAGGAGTTATACTGTATATTGTACAGCATGGCGCAGGGGTTATATTGCCCGGCATGGTGTAACATTCATACACCATGCTGTACAGTATACATTATAATTCCTGCACCATGCCATACACTATAATGTATAACCCCTACACCATGCTGTACAATATACATTATAATCCATACACCATGCTATACAATTAGAGATGAGCGAATCATTCAAAAAATGATTCGCCGAACATTCGCAAACTTTTCCTAAGATTCGTATATTCGCCGAATAGATTCGTTGTATTTGCGTACAAAATATACGTTATTATGTGCTATTAACGAACATTCGCGCACTAATAACGAACGTTCATTTAAAAAATGTATGCAACTTCTTAGAAGACGTACGCATGAGCGTACAAATAGCGTACGACTCCTCAGCGTATTATTGTCTACGCGATTCCCTGCCCACCTGATGATGACTGACAGGCTTCTACCTAGTTTTCTCCCTTTCTCTCTAGGAGAGAACTGCCAGTCATCAGCAGATGGGTGGGGAGAGCAGGAGATTAGGAATAACCATGACTCTTCTCAGGTAGATTTGACTCTTTTCAAGGCCTGGGATGCAATGTTTGTGATGTTGGTTCTCAGCAACCACTCACTTCTAGCTCAAGAGAGACACACCGCTGAAATCAGCATTTCTGTCACTATTTTATGCTGCCCTCAGTACAGTCAGCATAAAGTTGATGACAGGTTCCCTTTAAGGGCCAGCAGGTCCTCTTCACTGCTGCTGGAGCTAAAAGACATGAGAGGGCGCTCCTGCCTCATGAAAGCCACACTGGCTGCAGCAGCAGACCTCCACCAACCTCTCAGGGATGGTCTTGGCAAGGGCCGTGGCAACTTGGGCCTTGCCCTTTACCTTGCAGGGGCCAGATCCTCCCGTCGGCATACAAGGTGACAGAATCTCCAGCTGTAAGGGCTCTGGTAACGGTCTTCCACGAGTGGTGGACTGTGTGGCCAGCACCTGCCATGGCAGTTGGTATTGTACCACCGATGGCTGGTACACGAAACTGTTGGTGGTTATCTGTCCCACATGAAGGATCGGCGGCGGTGGCAAATCTGGTATCAGGGGTTCCAGCTGAGCTTGGGATTTCTCCTCAGATCGCAGAGTCCCATCATTGGTCTCATGGGAACACCGAGCCTCTTCTGCGGCCTGGGCCTCCTCAGTCCAGTCTTCCGGGGGCGCTGCAGGAGTAGCTGGTCGCTTAAGGAGTTTCACCCCAGTAGCAAAGGGGCCTTGGAGGCTCTTCATAGGGGCATACTCCACGTAATCCCCTGCGTGGAGATTGTGGCGGACTGGCGGAAGATACGGCAGCTTTACAGAACGGTGGTTCACATATAATTCTTCTGCCGTCTCCTCATCGGCGATAAAACCAACTCCCCGTTCCACACTGAACCAAATAACGGTACCCTTTCTGCGCTCCAGCTTGGGGTCACCGGACCGTGGGTGCTCCAACACCTGCACAACCCACTCCTCTACCAACTTTTTGTATTCCCAGAGGGTCAGGGCGTTCCGGGTGACAGCCTCGGGGACCATCGAATTTTGGCGAAGGGAGTAGTCCTTCCGCGGCGGAGCGGGAACTCCTGCCGCCTCCACTGTGTCAGCCAGCGGAGTGAACACCTCAGCGGGCACCTCAACCGACTTCTTAGGCTGCCGGACATGTTGAGAGACTTAGATCTCCTCCGGTTCCTTCTCCTCATAGGGGTCGGTGCCCCACACCATGCCTCCCCAGTCAGGACCTCGCTGTGTCGACATCTTAATTGCCTGAGTTGCCTCGTCTTCCTCGTGCACTGGAGAAGGGGGTGGAGCTACCGGGGAGGAGTCTGCATTGCTAATGAATTGAATTCGTACGCAACAGCGTATAGAGTAACTTATACGTAGCAATAGCGTATAATTTATAGGACAAACTACGTAGCGAATGCGTACAAAGCCGAAGCGAATCACCTAATATTCGGATTCGCTTCGCAGCTAAAAATTCCCAAGATTCGATACGAATCAACGAATTCACAGATCGATTCGCTCATCTCTATATACAACGTATATTATAATCCATACACCATGCCATACAATATACAGTATAGTTCATACACCATGCTGTACAGTATACATTATAATCCCTGCACCATGTTGTACAGTATACATTATAATCCATACACCATACCGTTCAATATACACTATAGTTCATACACCATGCTGTACAGTATACATTATAATCCATACACTCTGCCGTACAATATACAGTATAACACCTACACTGTGGGATTATACTGTATATTGTACAGCATGGTGTATGGATTATACTGTATATTGTACAGCATGGTGTATGGATTATACTGTATATTATACAGCATGGTGTATGGATTATACTGTATATTATACAGCATGGGGTATGGATTATACTGTATATTATACTGCACGATGTACGGATTATACTGTATATTATACAGCATGGTGTATGGATTATACTGTATATTATACAGCATGGTGTATGGATCATACTGTATATTGTACAGCATGGTGCAGGGAATATAATGAATATTGTACAGCATGGTGCAGGGATTATACTTTATATTATTCAGTATGCTGCAGGTATTATAATGTATATTATACGACATGGTGCAGGGACATACCTCCCAACTTTTGAAAATCGCAAAGAGGGACATTCACAGCAGTTTTTTTCATACTAGGCCACACCTCTAAGTCAACCCAAAGCGTAATTACTGGAGCCCCTGCGGCAATTTTTTTCTTGCGTTTCAATATCCATATAAATATTAACACATACATCATCAGATATTTTAAGGTACAAATTGCACCAAATAATGAAGTTCTGGTCTAATATACAGGTATAAACCATACAAACACTTTAGTAAGGGGCAATTTAGTAAATGTATTAATGCACATTTATGCATTAATTTCCCAGGTCAAAAAGAGGGACATTTAAGGATCAAAGAGGGACAGAGGGACTTGGGTCAAAAAGAGGGACACTTGGGAGGTATGCAGGGATTATACTGTATACTGTACTACATGGTGTATGAACTATACGGTATATTGTCCAGTATACACAGCATGGTGCAGGGATTATACTTTATTGTATGGGATGGCGCAGGTTACACTGTATGTCTTTGATGTGACAATTATCTTAGGTTTCCCTATCGCCCACCTTTGATGGCGCTGTGCCCAGCTCTAAAACGGCCCCGCTCACCAGCTGCCAAGGTTTAGAGGGAACACTGCTCATCACATGCTTATCTGATCATCCTCTATTTAAAGCGCCATGCCAGGAGACCCACATGTGCACTCCTGGGCAGACTGGCTCCGCACATTGAGTTGAGCTTCCCCAGGCAACCGTCCCTGCTACCAGGGAAACCCCTACAGGATGGACATATCATTTACAAAGGGAGATTATTGGATTATCATCAGCCTGGGCAAGGTAAATACTTAGGGATTTATACTGATGGTGCTGCCTAGATTATAACTGCTGTATATATCTGGCACCTCTTGTGTCTTCTGCTATGTGCACTGTATATCACACACCTATACTGGGGGCAATGTCTGTTCTGTAACTGCTATATATATCTAACATATATTATTACTTTATCTATGTGTATATCACACGCAATCTGGTATACCCCATGGGGGGAATTTATCATAAGGATAATATTTGAAGTCAGTTTTGCTTCAGTCTGTGTTGGAGTACTTTGTGCCACATTTATCAAATGTCACAGGTTGTTTGATAAATGTGGCTTGTCCTTAAACCTAACACTTCTGTCTAGAGAAGCTCCTCCACTTTTCCTACTCCACCCTCCTCCTGGAGTAAGATTGCGACTATTTTGCGACTTTTTAAAAAAGTCGCAATGATAAATCTGGAGTGAAACTCATTAACATAGCTAACCACACCCACTTTTCCACCCATATTACAAAACTGGAGTGAGTAGTGTACACATGCAAAAAGTCGCAAAATTTCGCAATCGCATAAATTTTACGCACGGGGGTGCAAAAAAGTTGCAAAAGCCCTATTTTGCGACTTTTTGATGCCAGAATTCTGGAGTGATGATATGATAAATCAGGGCCCATGTGTTTTCTGCTATGTGTATATAATACACCTACACTGGGGGCAATATCAGTACTGTATCTAATATGTACAGTCATGGCCAAAAGTTTTGAGAATGACACAAATATTATATTTTCACATGATCTGCTGCCCTCTGGTTTTTATGTGTGTTTGTCAGATGTTTTTATCACATACAGAAATATAATTGCAATCATATTATGAGTAACAAAAGCTTATATTGACAGTTAGAATGAGTTAATGCAGCAAGTCAGTATTTGCAGTGTTGACCCTTCTTCTTCAGGACCTCTGCAATTCTCCCTGGCATGCTCTCAATCAACTTCTGGACCAAATCCTGACTGATAGCAGTCCATTCGTGCACAATCAATGCTTGCATTTTGTCAGAATTTGTAGGTTTTTGTTTGTCCACCCGTCTCTTGATGATTGACCACAAGTTCTCAATGGGATTAAGATCTGGGGAGTTTCCAGGCAATGGACCCAAAATCTCTATGTTTTGTTCCCTGAGCCATTTAGTTATCACCTTTGCTTTATGGCAAGGTGCTCCATCATGCTGGAAAAGGCATTGTTGATCGCCACACTGCTCTTGGACGGTTGGGAGAAGTTGCTCTCGGAGGACATTCTGGTACCATTCTTTATTCATGGCTGTGTTTTCAGGCAAGACTGTGAGAGAGCCGATTCCCTTGGCTGAGAAGCAACCCCACACATGAATGGTTTCAGGATGCTTTACAGTTGGCATGAGACAAGACTGGTGGTAGCGCTCACCTCGTCTTCTCCGAATAAGCTGTTTTCCAGATGTCCCAAACAATCGAAAAGGGGATTCATCAGAGAAAATGACTTTACCCCAGTCCTCAGTAGTCCACTCCCTGTACCTTTTTCAGAATATCAGTCTGTCCCTGATGTTTTTTCTGGAGAGAAGTGGCTTCTTTGCTGCCCTCCTTGAGACCAGGCCTTGCTCCAAGAGTCTCCGCCTCACAGTGCGTGCAGATGCACTCACACCTGCCTGCTGCCATTCCTGAGCAAGCTCTGCACTGCTGGTAGCCCGATCCCGCAGCTGAAACACTTTTAAGAGATGGTCCTGGCGCTTGCTGGTCTTTCTTGGGCGCCCTGGAGCCTTTTTGGCAACAATGGAACCTCTCTCCTTGAAGTTCTTGATGATGCAATAGATTGTTGACTGAGGTGCAATCTTTCTAGCTGCGATACTCTTCTCTGTTAGGCCATTTTTGTGCAGTGCAATGATGACTGCACGTGTTTCTTTAGAGATAACCATGGTTAACAGAAGAGAAACAATGATGCCAAGCACCAGCCTCCTTTTAAAGTGTCCAGTGGTGTAATTCTTACTTAATCATGACAGATTGATCTCCAGCCCTGTCCTCATCAACACCCACACCTGTGTTAATGGAGCAATCACTGAAACGATGTTAGCTGGTCCTTTTAAGGCAGGGCTGCAATGATGTTGAAATGTGTTTTGGGGGATAAAGTTCATTTTCTAGGCAAATATTGACTTTGCAAGTATTTGCTGTTAAGCTGATCACTGTTTATGACATTCTGGAGTATATGCAAATTGCCATTATAAAAGCTGAAGCAGTAGACTTTGTAAAAATTAATATTTGTATCATTCTCAAAACTTTTGGCCATGACTGTATATCTAACATCTATTATTACTGCATCTATGTGCACAGCACACAAGCAATCTGATATACTTCTCTAGGGTCTCCATATTGCCCTAGTTTTTTGTTTGTATATACCATACAAGCACGTGTCTTGCTCCATCTAGTCTAGCTATCTTGGGGGAGGGGGGTGATTTCTGAGGTTGTCTCAATTTACCAACTATCCCCCATTTTTTCGCTATACTAAGAGCCCCTGATTTACCCCAGGATAAGACCCCCTGGGGTGAAACGCGTTGGAACAATGGCTAATATCCTGAGACATCAGAACAATTTAAACCCTACTTTCCCATTTAATGTGTACTTAGGTATATTAGTATACATAAATACTAGTAGTCTTTTGCAATCCCACTTCTTTACCTGGATACCTCAGAGTGCACAGGGTCAGCAAAGAAGACAGTGTGATTACCCTTGTCAGGGCAGCAGTTCCGCTCTCAGTTAGGGTGGAATAGGGTTTTTTTCTGGGATTTTCCTTGGTTACATTTTGGGATCTTTTTAATTGTAGTAATAAAGGTTATGTTTTTTTTTTCTTTTTTCTGTGATATATACACTACTCACAAAAAGTTAGGGATATTTGGTTTGTGGGTAAAATTTCAGGATGAACCTAAAATGCACTCTAACCTTTACAGGTGAACTTAATGTGACCTTCTCTAAACTTTTGAATGCACATGTCCAACTATTCAATGTTTCAGTACTTTTTGCACAACTTGCTGTTCTCTAACAAGCAGCTTAACGGCAAAATTCACAACAGGTGTTTGATCCACATATCACCCAATAAATATCCTGGTACAAATAGGAATTGGTATTTAAACAGTCCTCCTAATCATGCTGTTCACATTTTGATATCATGAGACCAAGCCCCCCAGGAATCACCGCTAGATGAGTGTTCACGTTCCTGAATCTCTTTTTTTGTGGGTTCACCGATATGTGCCCTAAACTGGTCAAGCACAAGTAGGGCGGGTTTCTTCAGAAGCCCTCCAGCGCATTTGGACCACACTTTGTAGACCCATATTCTCATGCCATTTTCATCCATCCACCCTTTGTCGTGTACATGCACAATTAAGCCTCTTGGAATCACCTCTTTTGGCATGTTTTTCCTTTTGAAAATCAGCATTGGTGGCAGTTTGGTCCCATCTGTGCAGCAGGGCAACACAACCATGTAATGGGCTTTCTTGAGTCCTGAGGTCTTCACCGTTATGGTTTTTGCACCTCTCACATCAACGGTCCTGTTCGATGGAACATCAAAGGTTAATGGGACTTTATCCATACTCCCAATCTGGCACATAGCAAGGCCACATCTCCTCATGAATCTGTAGCACCATGATGGAGATTCTGTGAACTCATCAATGCCTTTCTCTGCAGCTAGACGCTTGGCTTCATGTATGATCATTTTTGTAAATACTGAGAAGCCATTGTTTCTGTGATATGTGATCCACTCTTTCATTTCCACGTTAATCTGTGGCCATTTTGCAGTACACCCAAGAAAAGTGTGTTTGCTTTTATCTGCTTTTTGCAGCTGATTTCCTCCATTCCCGTATGATTTTTTTCAGTTGGAGCCAGCCCGAAATGTCTCTCAGCTGCCCTGTTTCAATGTTCTTTGTGTATTTTATCACCTCCAGTTTAAAAGGGATCTTATATGAAAGCCTTTTCTGCTTTGACATTGTTCTAAATTTGGATGCAACAGGAGACTACAGTACGGTAGTTTTCTACAGCAAAATACACTAATAAAAGAACTGTCAGCATGGTGTCCTTTTTTTTTTAAAGTATTTATCATTTTTCAGATATAACATTTACAACAGTAAATACTGTAACAAACACACATATCTATTAGACTGTGCAGTAGCGATCAGATACATAATACAACTTTACATAAGATTATCCGTATCAATCTTTCAAACTTGTAAAATCTTTGTCGCTTCTGTGAGAGTAAATTACAGGGATTAGATACCAATCACACACACAAACACCACCGCAGTGCCGCAGAGTCCCCGCCATCAGCTCAAACTACTGAGGTCTTAGCAGCTATCCAGAGACCCCAAATTTTGTCAAACTTCTCTGGACATCCCCTAGCTAAGTACAGTGCCTTGTGAAAGTATTCGGCCCCCTGGAACTTTTCAACCTTTTGCCACATTTCAGGCTACAAACAAAAAGATATAACATTTAAAATTTTTGGTGAAGAATCAACAAGTGGGTCACAATTGTGAAGTGGAACGAAATTTATTGGATCATTTAAACTTTTTTTGTAATAATAAAACTGAAAAGTTGGGCGTGCAAAATTATTCGGCTCATTTACTTTCAGTTCAGAAAACTCACTCCAGAAGTTCATTGAGGATCTCTGAATGATCCAATGTTGTCCTAAATGACTGATGAAGATAAATAGAATCCACCTGTGTGTAATCAAGTCTCCGTATAAATGCACCTGCTCTGTGATAGTCTCAGGGTTCTGCATCATGAAGACCAAGGAACACACCAGGCAGGTCCGTGATACTGTTGTGGAGAAGTTTAAAGCCGGATTTGGATACCAAAAGATTTCCCAAGCTTTAAACATCCCAAGGAGCACTGTGCAAATGATCATATTGAAATGGAAGGAGTATCAGACCACTGCAAATCTACCAAGACCCGGCCGTCCCTCTAAACTTTCATCTCAAACAAGGAGAAGACTGATCAGAGATGCAGCCAAGAGGCCCATGATCACTGTGGATGAACTGCAGAGATCTATAGCTGAGGTGGGAGAGTCTGTCCATAGGACAACAATCAGTCGAACACTTCACAAATCTGGCCTTTATGGAAGAGTGGCAAGAAGAAAGCCATTTCTCAAAGATATCTATAAAAAGTCTCGTTTACAGTTTGCCACAAGCCACCTGGGAGATACACCAAACATGTGGAAGAAGGTGCTCTGGTCAGATTAAACCAAAATCGAACTTTTTGGAAACAATGCAAAACGATATGTTTGGCGTAAAAGCAACACAGCTCATCACCCTGAACACACCATCCCCACTGTCAAACATGGTGGCGGCAGCATCATGGTTTGGGCCTGCTTTTCATCAGCAGGAACAGGGAAGATGGTTAAAATTGATGGGAAGATGGATGGAGCCATATACAGGACCATTCTGGATGAAAACCTGTTGGAGTCTGCAAAAGACCTGAGACTAGGACAGAGATTTATCTTCCAACAAGACAATGATCCCAAACATAAAGCAAAATCTACAATTAAATGGTTCAAAAATAAAGGTATCCAGGTCTTAGAATGGCCAAGTCAAAGTCCAGACCTGAATCCAATTGAGAATATGTGGAAAGAGCTGAAAACTGCTGTTCACAAATGCTCTCCATCCAACCTCAAAGAGCTTGAGCTGTTTTGCAAGGAAGAATGGGCAAGAATTTCAGTCTCTAGATGTGTAAAACTGATAGAGACATACCCCAAGCGACTTGCAGCTGTAATCGCAGCAAAAGGTGGCGCAACAAAGTATTAATGCAAGGGGGGCCGAATAATTTTGCACGCCCCACTTTTCAGTTTTATTAATGCAAAAAAGTTTAAATGATCCAATAAATTTCGTTCCACTTCACAATTGTGACCCACTTGTTGTTGATTCTTTACCAAAAATTTAAAATGTTATGTCTTTTTGTTTGAAGCCTGAAATGTGGCAAAAGGTTGAAAAGTTCCAGGGGGACGAATACTTTCGCAAGGCACTGTAAGTCATCCTGTACATTGGCAAAGTCGTCTCAATAAGTTGCATCGAATGTTCAACTGAAGAAATCTTAGGAGGCTTCCAATTCAACAAAATAGATTTCCTGGCGTAAAACATCAACAGTCTATATAAAATCCTGGAGTGCCTGGTCTGCAATAAGTCTTCGACCAGACCTAACAAACTATTTTCAGGAGAACACACTGCTGGCAAACCCAGCTTCAGGTTTAAGAACTCATGGATCGCTGACCAAAACTCCGCAATTTTGTGAAACACCCAAATCATGTGAATTAAGGTGCCTGTCCCTTGATTACATTTAGCACATATAGAACTACTTAGTCGGTTCATTCGTTCTAGTCTAACTGGAGTCAAATACACACGGTGCAGGCATTTAACTTGAATCAACTGATCTCTAGCACATATCACAGAATTTCTCCAATTATGCATAAGTTCCCTTTCATGTCCGTTTTCTAACCTAATAAATGAAAAAACTCCGGATTTACATGCAGAACAAGTGTTTTGGTTTTTTTTTGGGTGAATTGCGGCAGTATAAATGTGACGTTTCCAAATACAATCCAAATACAAAAAGTGCATATTAGAATATACAAGAAAAACGTTGTTGTGGTAAAAGCTCATACTAATACAGAAAACGTGCTGTCTATCTGATCCGGGTCATAGGTAAGTATAATCTTATGTTCTTGAGAGAGATCTTAGTATCCCCCATATATAGAAAAAGGCAAACGTGGAAAAACATAGTATATTGTGGAACGCATACATAGTAATGACTGTACTCTTATACAGTAAGGCTGATTCATCAAGGGACACAATGTTTATGAAAAATATCACTGAACCGAGGACAGTACATATCATCAATGGAAAAAAACCCTGAGTGTCATGTACAGTCGTGCCAGACTATATCCACTTTTATTGATGGCGCTGGATGCAAATAATAATGGATCCTACTGTAGGGCAGATCTAATGGAAGAACAGTTAAGGTATGCTCAAAATACGCCTGCTGGCGTCCAGAGGAAGCCGCTTACCTTATGCCGCCAAGAGAAAGAGGGAGAGTAGATAAGAAGCGCCGTATGGTATATCAGCAGTCTGCTGAATCAGGAAAAACGAGCGTATACAAGGATGAAAGGTATGAATGAAAGGAATTTGTGTAGATGAGGATATGGCCCGTGTCTCAGGGTGGGGATTTGTGTTGAGTAGTTTCTCCGGATATCCTCTTTCTCTAAACCTGGCTTGCATTTCTGCTAGCCTCTGGGTGCATGAAGTGTCATCCTGTACAATTTTACGGATACCTTTCATCCTTGTATACGTAAAGTTGAGAACACAATAAGGGGGCATTGGCATCTTTTGAACAGAGCGTATCCAGATGTAGCAGAATTTAAGAACCCCGTTTTGATGTGCAACAGACGCCCAAAAAACATCAAGGATTTATTAGTAAAGGCTGATGTAGGTTCTAATCAAAAGGTACCAAGGCAACTCTTTTTGTACACACAGAAAAAAGGAACATATCCTTGCCACCACTGCATGGAATGCATTAATGTCCAAAAGGGCCCAACTTTCTTTCATCCTCAATCTGGAAGATCTTTCCCATCCCAGATTTTTTCAGTTGTGACACAGATTTCGTAGTGTACATTTTAAAATGCCCATGTGGTCTGATTTATGTAGGGGAAACCATCCAAACCATACGCAACCGTATCTGCCAACACAAATCCAGTATTCGCAAACAAAATCTTCTGCTCCCCGTTCCAGCACACTTTCACCAAGCCAAACACAACATTTCACAGCTCAGATTCCAGGTGATCGAACGGATCCCAACTCCAAGACGGGGGTGGGGGGTTGGGGTAACAGGACTAAACAATTAAAACTAAGAGAGGCCTTTTGGATTCACAAGCTGGAGAGCTTGGAACTAAAGGGACTAAATCGTGAATATGAAGTTCAACATCTGACATAGGTATACTCTGTAATAATGCTCTGGTTTGTCCATCCTTTATTCCACTATGTATTTATCTCTACTATTCATTTAGGGACACTGTATGCACCATGCCTTTTTATTTTCATATAATACCAGGACCTAATTGCTGTACTATATGTACTAATACTATCTCTTTTACCCCCACAGGCTTACTGACGTCTTGGGATCCGCCCCCTATCTGCCGCACTGCCTTCCATGTATCCTTTTTATTCCTTGGCATCACTACTGCCGCTATTGCTATTGCACTTCCTGGCTATGGAACGCATCTGCGTTTCACCTATTCTTCCGGTTTCCGGATGGTGGAACGCATGACCACGTGTTTTAAGACACCGGCCGCTCTGTCCTCATACAGCGCTCGTTTTTCCTGATTCAGCAGACTGCTGATATACCATACAGCGCTTCTTCTCTACTCTCTTTCTTTCTCTTGGCGGCATAAGGTAAGCGGCTTCCTCTGGACGCCAGCAGGCGTATTTTGAGCATACCTTAACTGTTCTTCCATTAGATCTGCCCTACAGTAGGATCCATTATTATTTGCATCCAGCGCCATCATTAAAAGTGGATATAGTCTGGCACGACTGTACATGACACTCGGGGTTTTTTTCCATTGATGATATGTACTGTCCTCGGTTCAGTGATATTTTTCACAAACATTGTGTCCCTTGATGAATCAGCCTTACTGTATAAGAGTACAGTCATTACTATGTATGCGTTCCACAATATACTATGTTTTTCCACGTTTGCCTTTTTCTATATATGATGGGATACTAAGATCTCTCTCAAGAACATAAGATTATACTTACCTATGACCCGGATCAGATAGACAGCACGTTTTCTGTATTAGTATGAGCTTTTACCACAACATGTTTTTCTTGTATATTCTAATATGCACTTTTTGTATTTGGATTGTAGTCTGATGAAGGCTACAAAAGATATAACATTTTCAATTTTTGGTGAAGAATCAACAACAAGTGGGTCACAATTGTGAAGTGGAACGAAATTTATTGGATCATTTAAACTTTTTTGTAATAATAAAACTGAAAAGTGGGGCGTGCAAAATTATTCGGCCCATTTACTTTCAGTTCAGAAAACTCACTCCAGAAGTTCATTGAGGATCTCTGAATGATCCAATGTTGTCCTAAATGACTGATGAAGATAAATAGAATCCACCTGTGTGTAATCAAGTCTCCGTATAAATGCACCTGCTCTGTGATAGTCTCGGGGTTCTGTTTAAAGCACAGAGAGCATCATGAAGACCAAGGAACACACCAGGCAGGTACGTGATACTGTTGTGGAGACGTTTAAAGCCGGATTTGGATACCAAAAGATTTCCCATGCTTTAAACATCCCAAGGAGCACTGTGCAAGCGATCATATTGAAATGGAAGGAGTATCAGACCACTGCAAATCTACCAAGACCCGGCCGTCCCTCTAAACTTTCATCTCAAACAAGAAGAAGACTGATCAGAGATGCAGCCAAGAGGCCCATGATCACTCTGGATGAACTGCAGAGATCTACAGCTGAGGTGGGAGAGTCTGTCCATAGGACAACAATCAGTCGAACACTTCACAAATCCGGCCTTTATGGAAGAGTGTCAAGAAGAAAGCCATTTCTCAAAGATATCCATAAAAAGGCACTGTAAGTACTGAATTTCGCAAGGCACTGTAAGTACTGAATAAAAGGAAAATACTGGTTTACAGAATACCGTTTGGCAATTTTTTCGACTTCACCGTATTCAATCTTAATTTTGCCACCCCCAAATTGTTCAGAACATGAATGACGCAATTGGAAATATCTAAAGAGACTAGTCTGGGGCAAGCCAAACTCAGCCTTTAAGTCCAAGAAGGTTTTAAAAACACCTTCAATATATAATTGTGATAAATATTTAACACCATGTTGTGGCCAGAATTCAAAGTCGGGTAAGGTGTATAATTGCTGCAGCTTCAGGTTTCTCCATAGAGGCAATACCGGGGACCATCCCTCACCCCCCCCCCTGTCACCCCACACCCAAACCAAGTCTTTCCAAATTATTATGACAGCAATCATATTCGAGGTCAAAGGCCTACCTACATGATTACCCGCTCTGTACAAGAGGTTTGTTAAGGCTTCATAAGATCCCAACAGGGCTGCTTCTAGGACTGTTGCCGGATTATTAGCGTCGACCCTCAACCACCAACTGGCATATGTCAACTGAACAGCACAATAATATCTGTACAAATCCGGGAAGGCCAGACAACCTCTAGTGTATGGAGCTTTCAGAGTATCTCTAGCCAGTCTAGGATGTGTGTTGGCCCAAATTCTATCTATCTATCTATCTATGCCGTAAAATGGGATTTCTGGAGAGCTACAGGCGCCGCTCTATACACATAAAGAAGCTTAGGCAAGAGTATCATCTTAAAAACGTTAATACGTCCAACTAGGGACAAAGGAAGAGTTTCCCATATTTTTAGCTTGCGGGCAATATGTTCCATAGTTGGTGTAATATTTAGCGTGCCAAAGTTCTGAATATCCTTTTGTATAATGATTCCAAGGTATTTGAATTGATCCACTACCAGTAGGTTGGACTTATGTGAGATCAAAGTCCCATCTCTCTCATCTACTAGATACAACGCTGACTTGGCCCAATTCACTTTTAGACCGAAAGACCCGTATTCATTCACTATTTCCAATAATGCTTCTAATGATCCCCCCGTGTTATATTCCAACCTTCAATACGAATAGAGGTGTTTAATAAAATTGACAAAGGCTCCATCACCAATGCAAATAGCAACAGGGACAACGGACACCACTGTCGAGTACCTCTGTGTAATGGGAAAGGTTCGGATAAATATCCATTTACTCTAACCCGGGCAATGGGTTTCAAATAGAGGAGCCTTAGCCATTTCACAAAATTACTAGGGAATCCAAATTTATCCAGCACTTCCCAAAGAAAAATCCACTCTACCGAATCAAACGCCTTTTCGTTATCCAATGAGGCTATAGCTCTGCTACTCATATTGTCATGTTTTATTTGCAAGTTTTTGTAAAGTCTTCTAAGGTTAATATCCACAGATTTCTATGGCATGAAACCAGATTCGTCTGGTCCTACAATGGACAAAATAACTCCCGCCAGCCTGACAGCCAACACCTTAGCCAAGATCTTAACGTCCAGATTTATAAGTGAAATAGGACGATATGAGCTACATTGATCTGGTGGCTTCCCTGCTTTGTGTATCACCACAATAGTGGCTTCGTAGAAGGAGGACGGCAATGTTGAGTTTTCCAAAGCATGCTTAAAAAGCATGTCTAATCGGACTCTAAGCTCCATAGCGTATTTCTTATACCACTCGGCAGGAAAACCATCCGGACCAGGGGTCTTGCGTGTCGCCATACAGTTTATCACTAATTGAATCTCTGTAGCAGAAATTTGAGAATCGAGCATCTCTCTATCCTCTCTAGACAATCTGGTAAAAGCAATCTGATCCAGATATCCTCTCATTTCATCGACCGAAGAAAACCCACCAGACCTGTAAAGCTTACTATAGTAAGAAGCAAATTGAGTACAAATGTCTTCTGGTTTGGATACCACCCCCCCTGGAGTGCAACCTGATATTAGCTACCACAGTTTGAGGCAGGGGCGGATTGGCAATGTACCCCACCGGAAATCTTCCTGGTGGGCCGATGGCATAAAACATGCTGTGGGCCAGCATCACGTTTGAGTCAGATTAATAGATTACTGCAGGGCGGGTGGCGGCCCTCAACCTCACTACAATACACATTACAATACACACTACAGTACACGTTACAGGCTTCAGTCAGCCCTGCTGCAGTCTCATTATCATGCCATTGTCATGATAATGAGATCACAGCAGGGCTGTTGGCGGCCGCAATGTGTATTGTAGTGTGGATTGTATTGTATGTGTATTCTAATGTGTATTGTATTGCCACGGCCGCCGCCCGCCCTGCTGTAATCTAATCATTGTGCTGCATTGTGCCCGCCCTCCCTCTAATGGTGTGCCGTGGTCCGCCTCTGTACCTCCTGCTGTCGGGTCCTTTGACACCAGACAGCAGGAGAGAGATCACTACTCTGCACTTCTGATGTCAAAGGACCTGTGGCTCCTCCCACTCCCAGCGTCAGCACGACTGACGCTGTGTTGTCCTTCCTACCCCTCCTGCTCCAGGACACAGGACAGAAGAGGCTGCTGAATGTCTGCACACTCAGGTAAGTTTGTTTTTTTTATTTCCAGCCATTTGACAATGAGGAGGGTGGGGGGGGAGAAATTAAAGTGACCACTGTACATTACTGGGGACATTACTGGGGCAGGGGGGACATTACTGGGGGAGCTATAGAGACATTACTGGGAGCAGGGGGGCATTACTGGTGGCTCTAAAGTGAAATTACTGGGGGTGGGGTGCATTATTGTGACCATTATAAGGACATTACTGGGGGCAGGGGGTATTGTTGTGGCCGCTATAGGGACATTATTGGGGGCAGGGAGGCATTACTGGGGGCTCTATAGTTATTTACTAGTGGGAGCGGGGGGACATTATTATGCTTTATTATTATTTATTTTTACAGTATATTGGGGTAGCAGCAGAATGACAATGTTGGGGCACCATGGTGGGGAGGATGATGGAAATTTGAGGAGTCTAAGATGTCTGTGTGTGAAACTCTGCAGAGATGGAACACAGCTAGAAGATGTCATCATGTGTCCTAATGGAGAAGATGAGGAAAGAGAATGTCTACATCAGAGGAGACATCACCGGATGTGAGAGGTAAGTGACGCTGCTCTCCCCTGTATGTATGGTAACGCTGAAAGACCAGTCAGAATACAGATGGTAGGGCTGGCTCTCTGCTGTTGCCTGTGTTTTAACTCTTCATCCACTTTCTCCATATCTTAGAGACAAGTGGAGGACAGGAGTTGGCACTGGTCACCACATAGGGGCAGCTTCTAGAGAGGTTTTGGGCTCTTCTGGAGCAGTATATTGTGCTGCACTGAGCCAAATAAAACATTGCAGCATGATATAGTGCTCCCTCTATGGTATTTCTGGGCCCGCCTGCTCATGTTGGCCCCAACTTCTCTCAATCTGGGTCCATCCACAACATAGGGCCACTTTTATTTTTTTTTCCAGGGCCACTTTTAATTCCCAATCCGCCCCTGGTTTGAGGCATCTCAGTCCTAGCTAAATATGCAAGAACTCTCCCACTCTTGTCACCCTCTGAAAAAACAGTCTGTTGGTTCGCTAGACGTTTCTTCTGTGTATATTCAGTGAGGTGAAGTCTATATTCCCTTTGAAGAGCACCCCTGACAAGTAAAGCAGAGAGGAGGATGAGGCAGCTCTTTACCTCAGTGTTGTGAAGTAACTTGTCCTGCTGTGTAATTAGGACAGTTTTTTTGTGTACTGATAGGACAGCGGCCAATTTATTTTCCCTGATGATTGCTCCCTAGACAAAACGAGCCATTATAACTAATGAAAGGTATTTGGGAATATATTTATATTCAAGTAATATTTAAGAATTTTCATTTTCTTAATTCCCGGAGAACCCCTTTAAGTCATCAACTGGCATTAGAAAACATTGGGGGGAACCTCATACATTACAAAACTCTCTCTATTAATCTAGACCAGCATCAAACAGTCCTCACTCCCTTAGACGGCGATTATCCAGCCAATCTGAAGCTTCTTCTTTTCGTTTGAAAGAAACGGGTGTTCCATCCACCTGGACCCGCAATCTTGTCGGATAGAGCATTGCGTATTGTAATCCAAGTTCCCCTTCAGTCTGGCTAGAACTTGCGCAAATTGCCGTCTTTTCTTCTGCACTTCAGTGGTAAAATCAGGATAGAAGGATATTTTAGTGTTCTCGTACGAAACAGATCCTTTCTTCCTGGCTGCTGCAAGGATGTTATCACGATCTCTATAATTTAAGATCTTCATTATAAACGGTCTCGGGGGGTGTACCAGGTGGCAGGGGCCTTGTTGGGATCCTGTGTGCACGTTCAGTTACAAAGCATTGAGAAAGCTGCAATGGTGACAGCACCGACTTTATCAGGTTTTCAGCGAAAGTCTCAGTGTCAGGACTGGCAGTCATGGGCCCGTGCCGCCGGTCCTGCGTCTGACTCTGCGGGTGATGCGGATGCCTGTGCCCGGGCTTCCGCCTCTCTCCTGTCAGTCTCCTCCTCCCGCCAGCTTAATCTATTTGCTATGCTATGCAGACCTGGTCACCTACTAATGGTTAATTCTGTGCTCAGGAGTCTCTCCTCCCTTTCACCTGTGGGGGTGGGACTCCTGGCTGCATTTAAACCTTGAAATCACCATCATACTTGCCAGTGTTTGAGTTTCTCTGCACCAGCTATCCTAGTGGTTCATATTCTGCAGTTCTGACCTCGCCTCTGCCTGATCCCTTTGTACTTCGCTACTGGTTGGTTTTGATTTCGGCTTATTTTTGACTACTCTTTGTTTTGTGATTTTGTCCTGACGTACCTTCCTGGTTTTGACTCGGCCTTATTAACTATTCTTCTGTGTTTGTTTGTCTGTCTCTTGTCTTCCATCCCCTGCACCATAGTCCGTGTATATCGCAGTCATTGTGGTTGTCGCCTCACGGTTTAGCGTGGGTGGGGCAATAGGCAGGGACAGAGGTTGAGGTAAGCTCAGGGCTCACGTTTCTCTGTTGTCTGTTTATCCCAGCCTGACACTCAGGCTCTGCACCCTCTGCTCTTTCAGGGAGGCCAAGAATGCAGACGTTATTATGCCTATTGCAATTTTTCAGCATCTTCTGCTCTGGCATGAAGGGTTTTTACTTGCTGAAGAAGCCAGTTAGTTAACTCAGAGGTGCCGTGTACTGTGTCTTCCATTTCTCCAACTCTGTTCCACCTGTGTGGTGCGATTTCTCATTTTCTCAATGTCATGTCTCAAGAAGTTAATGTCACTTTGTAGGTGATCTACCTTTGCAGTAAGGGCAGCCCGACAGTTGCAATGGCAGACATAATCTTATCTATTTGAGACGTATCATCTGAATGAGCTGCCGCAAAGTCCTCTTCTTCCGTCTGACTCATGTTATCCATCAAAAGTCTTCCTGAATTATGAGAGGGCGCCGAAGCGGTTTTCCACCCCATATATGACTGATATGAGCTCTAAGTGAAGGTATACTCAATACAGGTTGCAATTGTGGGAGACAACCATACAGCAGAGAAGAAGCATCTGGCCAAAGTTCACAAACAATAGGCACTTGTATATACTGTATATTCAATACAGGATTCAACTGCAGAAGATATTCATATAACAGAGTATAAGCAACAGGTCATTTGTATGTTTTAAGCACTAGTGGATACCTTCAGAGCAGGATTTAGCTGTGTGAGATATTCATGCCTCAGGGTATAAGTGACAGGCCAATATTCGCACACCGTAGGCACTCAATACAGGTTTTCGTTATGAGAGATGTTCATAGAGCAGAGTGCAGGTAGCAAGTCCAAAGTTGCTATATAGAAAAACTCCTGTGCATATATTCAGTATACGTCACAGCTGCAGGAGATATTCATGAAACAGAGTCAGGGGCGTAGCTAAAGGCTCATGGGCCCTGTTGCAAGAGTTCAGCTTGGGGGCCCAGCGCTGGTGCACCTAGCTTTTCTGCCGGCCAAGTCAAAAACTGAACCCCCCCCCATGCCAAATTCTCACCCTAACCTTTTCCCTCCTAACATTACGTATATCACTACAGAACATACAGGGTAAGGCTACATTCACACGACAGTTGTTTTTGCGGCCTCCGATGCAGACTTATTCACTTCAATGAACACTGTGTGCTGTCCGCATCTTTATGTCCATTCCTATTTTTGTCCGTTTTGCGGACAAGGACAGGCATTGTTAGTGGATCTGCAAAAAAAAGGATGCCATACGAAACATCATCCTTTTTTTGCGGATCCGCAATTTGCAGACTGCAAAACACAATGTTCGTGTGAATGTAGACTAATACAGCGCCCCATACCTCTTACATCCAGTGACGTCTCCTCGGATGTAGATCTTCTCCTTTCAGACCAGACGCCATTTCTCATCTCTGCAGTTAGACAGAAAAAAATCTTAGTTTACTACTTTTCCATCATCCTCCTGTCTTCAGGACAAATCATCCTACCACCCCCAGTACTGTGCCACTAGTACCACACAGATAGTGCCCTTCAATAATTACTGGCACACAGTGTCCTAAAATAACTGCGCCCAGTAAATAGTGCCCCGTAATAGTGTAAACATAACTTCCCCCTGAAATAACTGCGCCCCCATGTGCCAGTAAAAATGCCCCCAGTGCTCCCGTGCCATTAAGAAATGCCCCCAGTGCCAGTAAAAATGCCCCCAGTGCTCCCGTGCCATAAGAAATGCCCCCAGTGCCAGTAAAAATGCCCCCAGTGCTCCCATGCCATTAAGAAATGCCCCCATGTGCCAGTATCAAGTGCCCCCATGTGCCAGTAATAATGCTCCCATGTGCCCCCAATAGAGCTCCCTCCGGTCCAAGACTACAACAGGAAAAAAAAAATAAACACTTATACTTACCTCCATGGAGCTGGCAGCGATGTGATGCAGGCCTCTTCCGGCCTGTGTCCCGCACTGTACGGCTCAGGCGGCGCGATGACGTCATCGCGCCGCTTGAGCCGGCCTCTGATAGGCTGCAGGCACTAGGCCTGCAGCCTATCGGAGGAATGGGCAGGGGAGACGCCTCTCCCTCCCCTGCCCCGCAGTACAGGCATCTGTATCGCCGCCCTGAGGACAGCGATACAGATGACTGGAGATGAGCGCTTCCACAATGGAAGCTCTTATCTCCCTCTGCCCTGCCGCCGCCCGCAACTATGTGCAGGGCCGCGCCGCACCTGCCTAATTGGCGGTGCGGCCCTGAAAGTGGCAAGGGGGGCCCTTGGGGCCACTGCGACCCCTATAGCTACGCCACTGAACAGAGTACAAGTAGCAAGGTAGTATTCTTATACCATATGCACTTGAAGATATATTTAGAGCAAGTATCCACCGCAGAGGATGATTATATAGCAGAGGATCAATGGCAGGTCACAAATTATATATAGAAAGCCCTTTACAGCTCTATCTCTGGGCCGTAGACTTCAGTCGCCACGTGTTATGGCACATGTAATTCCCTTAACACCATACACCGACAAGCAGCCCAAGGTCTGTCTGGTATAGAAACTGCCTGAGGGCTAATAAAGGTGAAACTATATATCCCCACAGAGAGGTGCTCTAGCTCACAGCGCCCAGACATGATGGAGGCTCTCTTCTGCACTCCTAGCCTCGTGGTCTGACCTCCAAGATGGCCGCTGCCCTTTTAGTTATACGGCATTGCTGCTCCTCCACTTGCATCAATTCGTGCTCCTTTTCTCCCAATATCACCACCAGAGCCTCTCCCCTTCACCTCCTTGCCGTGCTGCCGCTGCCAGGCGCCCTCTCAGCCCCTCCATTTCACCAGTCCGCGTCTCGTGGCGCGCAATCCTCCTCACTACCTGTAATGGTGGGCCCAGTTCCTCCATGCGGCGCGCAGCACACGATTCTTCCTACCTCCAACTCCGCCTGCAGAATCACCACCGGAGAGCTAGAAAAGACAGGAACCGTCCCGTAAGTTTGTAGCGGGATCTGCAATATTTGTTGGAGAGAGAGGAGATGGGGGAAAACAGGATTTTTGCAGGATTCTTTGGAGAGCCTCCAGAGACTGCGTCTTTACTCCATGCTGGCTAGGCCATGCCCCCAGCATGGTGTCCTTCATAGTCATGGGGACACTGTAGCTGAGAATATCAGTGGATGACACACTGTTATGAAGGATCTGTGGATGACGCACTGTTATGGGGGGGGGGGGGATCTGTGGATGACGCACGATCTGTTATGGGGGGGGGATCTGTGGATGACGCACTGTTATGGGGGGGGATCTGTGGATGACGCACTGTTATGGGGGGGATCTGTGGATGACGCATCTGTGGATATGTTATGGGGGGGGATCTGTGGATGACGCCTGTTATGGGGGGGATCTGTGGATGACGCCTGTTATGGGGGGGGATCTGTGGATGACTGCCACTGTTATGGGGGGGGGATCTGTGGATGATGCACTGTTATGGGGGGGGGGATCTGTGGATGATGCACTGTTATGGGGGGGGGGATCTGTGGATGATGCCTGTTATGGGGGGGGGGGATCCTGTGATGACTGTGGATGATGCACTGTTATGGGGGGTGGGATGCACTGTGGATGATGCACTGTTATGGGGGGGGGGATGGGATCTGTGGATGATGCACTGTTATGATGGGGGGGGGGATCTGTGGATGATGCATCTGTATATGGGATGGCACTGGGGGGGGGATCTGTGGATGACGCCACTGTTATGGGGGGGGGGGGGATCTGTGGATGATGACGCACTGTTATGGGGGGGGGATGGATGGGGGGGGATCTGTGGATGACGCACTGTTATGGGGGGGGATCTGTGGATGATGCACTGTTATGTGGCGTTCTGTAATTGGCATGTGTTTATATGAAATATGACTATAACCCCCCCCCCCCCCCTCACACAATAGGAATCCACCCATGTACTGCAGTATATGAGTGGATTCCTATGGATGAGGGGGGGGTAGCAGGATGCACTCACCACCAAATTCGTCCGAACTAATGATGCACGGGCTGGCGGCTGCAGAGTGCAGTAAGTGAAACCACCAGCCTGCCCAATGGTGGGCTCAGGAGCTCTTTTAATATGCAAGATGGGCTGGCGGCAGCAGAGCGCAGTAAGTAAAGCCTTAGCAGAACGAGGGAAGGCAGGAGCTCTGCACAGCACATTGCTGCTCATGCCTGTCCTCACTGCACTTCGCTGACAGGTCTGTATAGCCCAAGTGTTATGCCAGGCTTAGCAGAGCGAGGACAGGCAGGAGTAGCAATGTGTGCTCCTACCAGTACAGCATTCACTGCAGCGCATATATGCATCTGTGTACAGATTCTGTGTTCTCCAATATGTATGTGCTGCAATGAGAAGCACAACAGAAAGGCCTGTTTTTTTTTAAAAAAAAAAATACAAAACAATAAAATAAAATATATTGCAAAAATTATTTTAGGCTATTTAGAACAGATAAAAAAACTGTAAAGGTTTAGGTATACTTTATTTGTCATGTTTTATTTATCTGTTATGTTATCTTTGTGTATTTTGTGCAGCTTAATTGCCAATCCTTTATTTATCTATGTATGTACTGTAAATTATAATATTCCCTTCAGATCATTAGATGTTTTTAAAATAAACATTTGATTTCAATCCAGAAAAGAATCCAGGCTAACACACTATTTATTCAAATTTAATAATACGTCTCCCTCTAGTGGTGCAATCATTCATTGCACTTAATGCAATTAATTAATAAATCCATACTGTCCAAACTTTTTAAATGAAATGTGTCCAGAATTCTTTTTCTGCCAGTTAAAGCCAGATATTAACACGTCTCCTTTTTTCTAATCTGTTTTTATTTTCTGATTGCAGATTTTTTTATTCTATTTTCCAGGGCTGTGGAGTCGGAGTCGGTCACCATTTTGGTGGAGTCGGAGTCGGTATAAAATGGACCGACTCCTAAAATATATAATGAATTAGTACATTTAGTTCAGTGCTGAATATATTTTTATAAGAATTTGTGAAAATGATGAAATGTCCTATAAATGTCTATTCCTGATCTAAGGATTTAGGCTTTTAGTTGAGATGACTGTGTACTGCCCTTTGTGTCCAGTGCATGTTCTCTCTGTATGCTTTGTTTCCTCTGAGCTCATGTTTGAAGAGGTTAGCTGCTCTCATGGCTTCTATCTGCTGCTGATGTAAAACACCTAGAGCCTTATGTATGAAAACTGTCTAGGTGTAGAAGTTTCTTTGTTGCCCATAGCAACCAATCAGAGCTCCCCTTTCATTTCATATAGTGCTCTGGAGAAATGAAAGGGGAGCTCTGATTGGTTGCTATGGGCAACAAAAAAAGTCTTAGACCTAGACAGTTTTCATACATCAGTCCCAGAGGTGTAGCTACTGGGGGGGCAGGGGAGGCGATGCTCCAGGCCCAATACCTCTGGGGGGGCCAGCAGGGATGGCCTTAGTACAATCAGGCGAATACAAGTGAGCGCTTCCATTATGGAGTCTGATGGGGGAACATTAAGCCGATCTGAGGTCTGATGGGGGCACATTCTGCTGATCTGAGGTCTGATGGGGGCACATTCTGCTGATCTGAGGTCTGATGGGGGCACATTCTGCTGATCTGAGGTCTGATGGGGGCACATTGCTGATGAGTTGGGGCACATTAAGCCGATCTGATGTCTGATGGGGGCAAGGGACTGTTAGTTTAGTGATGTAAAAGCTGGGGACAGATTTCCTTTAACATAGGAGTCCCCTTTTTTACTCCTATTAATCCTATATTTTACTGCATTATGTGGTAGAGTATTTAGAGTAGGGTATGTAGAAAGTCTATTGTACTGTACTTAACAGTATAGATGATCTAGCAGTTTATACAGTCATCTTGCTAATACAGTATTATAACCACAACTAGTAGTATGTGCCTGTGAAGTTGGAAACGTGCGTTTGGGAAGCCAATAAGTGGGGGGCCCACTCAAGTATGTTTCACCCCCACCATGTGCTGAACCTCTAGCTACGCCTCTCATTAGGCCCTAAGTGAGCTGTACCCAGAGAAGCCTGATAGATTACAAACTGTTTTTGTCATGACTTATCTGTACTATTGATTTTATGCAATTTTTTTTAAAGTTATCACTTAAACATGCTCCATGTATGAGGGAGTAGGAGTCGGGAGTTGGAGTGAGGGGAAATTGAGGAGTCGGAGTTGGAGTCGGGGCTTTGGCTTACCGACTCCACAGCCCTGCTATTTTCTGAAAATTATTATGGAGGCGGCCATCTTGCCTGAGCTGTTCTTACCACAAAGCATTAAGAAAATTGCTTTACGGCAGCCACATCGGCCATAAAGAAAATGATCAGGAGGGGACCTCATTGACTTCTATGGGAGAGTTTTCTAGACATGCTCTGTGACCTGTGCAGAGGCAGGGGCAGATTAAGTGCATGATGGGCACAGGGCTGTCTACCAAGTTCGGGCCCCTCCCTCCATTTTAGTTTAGTTTAGTTTGTTTTGTTTTTTTGTATGAAGAGGCTGTGGTGCTTCATGAGCGCCACAGTCTCTTCCTAGGCCATATGACATCTTCAAAAAAATACCCCAAATTGGCCCCTAAACTGAAAAATTTGGTTGCCAAATTTAAAATGCATATGATTATAATAAAAAGGACTTGGAGGAGAATACAGCACCACATACGTCTTACATCCAGGGACATCTCCTGTCATGTAGACCTTCTATTTCCTTTTTTCTTGTGGCTGACCCAGACCACCATGACAAATTCTTTCAGCCGCATCTCATCTCTACAGAGCTTGTTAAACGACACATTAGATTTCTCAATTTTTCCATCAATCACCCCATCCTGGTGTCCTGACAGTGTCATCCTGCTGCCTCTCCCAATACTGTGCCCACTGTGCTCCCCAATGTCCCAGGTACTATACTGTTGAAAAAATAGTGAACCCAGTAGACATAATTGGGGTCATTTATCAAACTGGTGTAAAGTAGAACTGGATTTCCAAAAGAGCTGTCAAAAATGAATAGTGGAATCTGATTGGCTGCTATGGGTGACTAAGCCAGTTCTACTTTACACCAGTTTGATAAATGACCCCAAATGTCCCTATAGTGTCCACAGCAGTTATATTGTCCCCTAGAGTGCCCTCAGTAATAATAAAACCCTACGATATATTGTGCTCCAGGTACTAATCCCTGTATAGTGTCCCCAAAAATAATAGAATTGCTCCTACAGTACCTCCCCAATAGCAACACCCCCATATAGTAATTTGCCCCACACTGCCCCCACATAGTAATTTTCCCCACACTGCCCCCTCACGGTAATTTCCCACACGGTAATTTGCCCCACACCCACAGTAATTCCATAATTATTTTCCCCCACATAATAATTTCCCCCACACTGCCCCATATAGTAGTTTGCCCCCCACACAGTAATTAGCCCCACACTGCCCCCATATAGTAATTTGCCCCACACTGCCCCCACATAGTAATTTCCCCACACTGCCCCACACAGTAATTTCCCAGCCATCAGAGGCAATATGGATAATAACGATACATTAGTAAGTGCCTTGTATTAACTTTATCTACATAATAAATGCTATTTACTAAAGTAAGACAACCCCTTTAAGAAAGAAATTGCAAGAGAGGAGAGACTGTAAGGAATCCTTATCAATCGAGCTGAGGACCTGGCTGCTGGGGGCTGACAGCTTTTTTTCTGCTGACAGCTCTAGTTATCTAGTGTTAGGGGCTTTGTTATAGACAGAGACATCCTTTAATGCCCTGTGCTGCAGCCTCCATAGGATCAGCTAATACAAGAAGAAAAAGGATCTAAATGGAGTTGTGAGAACGGAGGCAGTAGGGAAGGTGGCACCCCTGGACTATGCAAGGGTATTGTTCCCTGTGGGACACCACAGGTCATAAACCCCAAGACCTGCCCTGCTCATGGGCCCCAAAGTAGCTGCTTCCCCTGCTTCGCTGGTAGCTACGCCACTGTGCACAGACCAAAAAGTGGCACAAATTATTTGGCTTAGTGGCCAGTGGGAAAACTGTAGGATTTTATGGTTTTTGTTTAAATATAGGTACTGACATGGAAAATTAAAAATGACATCATTAAAAATTATTTAAAAATGTTAAACATAAAAACATGATTTAAACAGGACCTGTCACCACTCCTGACATGCCTGGTTTAATAGCTTCATGCATTCCCCATGTAATAACAATTCTGGAGGATCTATTATTATGTCTGTATGTTGTGCCATTCCTTTATTATTTCTACTAGAAGTTATGAATGAATTGCTATTAGCCTTCAGTAAGGGTACAGAGGGGAGGTAACCAGTTGGGGGGTGTACCTGCACAGACTTACTCTATCCAATCAGTGCTGTCATTTTCAGACTGCAGTTACACAAGGGAACAAGGGTCAAAGACAAGATGTTAAGTTGTTAGTGAAATGCAGGCAAGATAAAGGTAAATAATGGTAGAATTGGATACAGAATAAATGAAAATGCAGAAAAATGGGAGGATGAAACAAGATTTTTGGATGAATAGAAAGAATAAAGGTAAATGAAATGTAGTGATACGTGGGGGCATGTAAAATAAAATGAAAATCTGACACGTGGGAATAATGGGGCGTGTGGGTGGATGAGGCACATGATGTAGACCATGGCAATAGGGTGAGAGATAAGTGCAGGAACATGGGTACAAGTATATGTATATATAGACACAAATAAACCAATAGTACATTTGCTATCCATCTAGGTCACTAAATATCTATGTATATTACCACATCCATCTGCCCCTATTGGATTGACAATCATTTAATCTGCAAAGAGAAATTAAAAATGGGTTAGATAATAGATAAGGTCTGGAAGGTACATACAATTGAACAAAAGAGGTAAAATCAACAGAAAAAATCAATAGAAAGTGCGTTCATATTCTGGTTCAGTACCAGTGGTTCCCAAGTTCGTAGTGTGTGGATCCAAAAAGCTTCCCTCTTTTTGAGGATAATGTTACTGTTGCCTCCGCGGCGGGGTGGTGGAATGTATTAAATCACCTAGAATCGTAGTTTTGAAATGCAGTGGTTGGCTTGTGAGAAATAGAATTAGAGGGGTAAAAGGTCTTTCTTGCATCTGATTGTGGATTTGTGCTGGCAAATATGGTCACGTATACATTGGGTGGTTTCCCCTACGTAGGCTAGCCCCCAGAGGCAGTTTATGAGGTATACACCGTAATTGGAGGTGCATGTAAAATAACCATTTATGGGGAAACGTTTCCCAGTTCTAGGGTGGGAAAGTGAGTACCCTTGGTCACAGAAGAGCATTGTCCACAGTGGAGGCAAGGGAAGGTCCCTTTGCGTGCAGATGACAGGAATATTTGTCTGGGGGGGCGTGCTAGATTATCAATGTCATCGCGGACCAGCATGTCGCATATGTTTCTGCTCCGTTTATAGCATGGCATGATGGGTGATCTAAATTCTACTACATCAGGTTAAGCTTGTTTGAGAAGGTGCCAGTGGCGTTTAAAAATATGTGTAATTATATTACTGAAAGGGTGGTATTGGTGAATAAATTGGATTCTTGTTTGCGTTTTACTCTCTGTTGTGGTTCTGGAAGTAGTTATGGAGTTATCAAGAATTCTTGGAGGATAGCCGTGCTCAATGAACCGCTTAGTCATCTCGTTCAGTCGGTTATCCCTAATTTATATGTTGGATACAATGCATCTGACACACTGGATTTGTGATTTGGGTAGGGACTTCTTGGTATTAGACGGATGTAAAGTAGAAAAATGGAGTAGGTTATTGCAGTCTGCGAGGTGTACAGATCTATGGAAATTTGTTTGTCCAGGAAGCTGATGTCATCATGATGTAGTGTAAACTGTAACTCCGGGTAGATTATATTTAGATGTGTGTGGAATCACAATGGGGTGTCGAGTAGTCCTCCCCAGACGTAAAAGATATCATCAATGTACCGACGTCGCATTATGGCATGTTGGCCAAAAAGTGGGTTGGGGTACACATGGTCATCCTCAAATATTGCCATGTGGATGTTGGCATATGGGGGGCATGTTAGATCCCATGGCAGTTCCACATTTCTGCAAGTAAAATTGGTCCCCAAAAAGGAAATGATTGTTGTGAAGTACCAGTTAGAGTAAATCCATGCAAAATTATTTGCCCTGATGTGTCCATGGCGGTCATGCCTTTGGAATGTTGTATGGATGTATACAGGCTACAAACACCCCATGCAACCAAAATGCTGTCAGAAGGTAGTGGGTTATGAGATCTAATGATGTCCAAGTATTTTTGAGTGTCCAAAAGAAATGAACATGTAGTAAGTATGAAGGGCGTGAGGATTTTTTTTATAGTGCTATTGATAGAGGGGAAAGGATGGAGTTTGTAGAAGCAACTATGGGTTTCCTGGGTGGTTTAAGTATGTTTTTGTGGATTTTAGGGAGGGTATATATGACAGAGGTCCCGGGGTATTGATTGATTAAGAATTCACCTATCTTGTCTATAATGCCAGCTTCACCGTATGTTATGATATTGGTAGTCTTAACATGAATGTCCTGTGTGGGGTCAGATTTAAGGGGATTATAGGTAGTTGGATCAGAAAGTTGGGAGGTAAGTTCATCCACGTAGTATGTCTTATCCATGACTAGGACGCCGCCCTTGTCAGCGGGTTTACTAATGATGTCACGATTTTCCCGTATCAACCTTAGTGCCTGTTGTTCCTCTGGATGAAATTTAAAATTACCTCCATCAGTCTGTCCCAAAAATTCTTTGATGCCTCTTTCTACCTTAGAGATATACAAGTGCATCTCAATAAGTTATAATCTCATCAAAATGTTGTTGTTTTTTTTTGTTTTTTCAGTAATTCAATTCAAAAAGTAAAACACCTATATTATATAGTCATTACAAACAGAGTGAACTTTTTCAAGTGTTTATTTATGTTAATGTTGATGATTATGGCTTACAGCCAAGGAAAACCCAAAAGTCATCTCAGATAATTAGAATATTAGACCAATTAGAATTTTTTTTTTTTTAAACAGAAATGTTGGCCAAATGAAAAGTATGTACAGTAAATACACTCAATACTTGGTTGGGGGTCCTTTTGCATGAATGACTGCATCAATGTGGCGTGAATATATGGGGTTAAGGTCAGATGAGTTTGCTGGCTAATCAAGCACAGCGATACTGTGGTTATTAAACCAGGTATTGGTACTTTTGGCAGTGTGGACAGGTGCCAAGTCCTGCTGGAAAATAAAAATTCCATCTCCAAAAAGCTTGTCGGCAGAGGGAAGCATGAAGTGCTCTAAAATTTCCTGGTAGACAGCTGCACTTTGGTCTTGATAAAACACAGTGGAGCTACACCAGCAGATGACATGGCTCCCCAAACCATCACTGATTGTGGAAACTTCACACTAGACCTCAAGCAGCTTGGATTGAGTGCCTCTCCACTCTTCCTCCAGACTCTGGGACCTTGATTTCCAAATGAAATGCAAAATTTACTTTCATCTGAGAACAACACCTTTGACCATTGAGCAACAGTCCAGTTCCTTTTCTCCTTGGCCCAGGTAAGACGCTTCTGGCAGTGTCTATTGGTCACGAGTGGCTTGACACATGGAATGCGACACTTGCAGCCCATGTTGTAGATACGTCTGTGTGTGGTGGCTGTTGAAGCACTGACTCCAGCAGCAGTCCACTCCTTGTGAATCTCCCCCAAATTTAGGAAAGGCCTTTCCGTAACAATCCTATCAAGGCTGCAGTTCTCCCTGTTGCTTGTGCACCTTTTTCTACCACCCTTTTTTCCTTACACTCAATTTTCCATTAATATGCTTTGATACAGCACTCTGTGAACAACCAGCTTCATTAGCAATGACTTTTTGTGGCTTACCCTCCTTGTGGAGGGTGTCAATGACAGCCTTCTGGACATCTGTCAAGTCAGCAGTCTTCCCTATGATTGTGTTTCCTACTGAACCAGACTAAGGGACCTTTTTAAAGGCTTAGGAAGCCTTTGCAGGTGTTTTAGGTTAATTATTCTAATTTTCTGAGATAATGAATTTTGGGTTTTCCTTGTCTGTAACATTCAACATTAACATAAATAAACACTTGAAAAAGTTCACTCTGTTTGTAATGACTCTATATAATATATGCTAATTTATTGAGATGCACTTGTAAATCTCAATGGAGTGATAGTGTTTTGGGGGGTTAAAGGTGCTCTTGAATTTTAAATTCAAATTGGAGAGGGAAAAGACAGGAATGGTTTCATTAATGGGGCGAGTTTTTGGATGTTCTTGGTTGGCAAATGGGCTTTAAGTCTAATGCTCCGGTAGAATCTGTGTAGATCCCCCTCCAAAGTGAAAGTATCAGTGGGGATGGTTGGACAAAAGGTTAGACCTTTCTCAAGGACATTCATTTCTGTGGGTAATAGGTATGTGGATGAGATATTAACAACGAGAGAGGGCCTACGTACCTGTGAATGGGTCTGGACTTGTCTGGGATCTGGGTTGTTTTCATTTCCCTATCCTTGTCGACTTTCTCATGGTCCTTGGCACCCTTGACTTCTCCCCTGTTGTGCTCCTAAAAAAGGATTCTGTCTGGAATCTGATGATCTTCCTCCACTTGAGCTTGACTAATCATGGAAGGGTTGCCTATTGCCGAATTGTTGGCAGTGTCTGTAAAGTGGGTCTTGCCACTTGTAGATTCGGTCATTAAGGTAATCTGTATCACAGAGGAATTTCACCCAGCAGAGTAGCTAAACACTCTGGTGTAAGAGTGCCCTGGTGTAAAAGTTCAGCTCGGGCCCCCCTTCCCATGCAAAATTCTTGACCTAACCCCTTCCCTCCAGCCAGAGGTGTAACTTGACCAGCATGCACTTTCTATAATACTGGTGTTTTCTTATGCACTTACAAGGGTCTTTGGGCCCCCTCAGGCTCCTGGGCCCGGTAGCGACTGCTACCTCTGCACCCCTATAGCTACGCCCCTGATTTCACCCTTTTCTTATTCTGCGAGGTTGTCTTTAATTCCAATATCCTCTTTCAGGGCGTCCCAATCTGTTTGTTGTAGGGTAGAAGATAGTGGTTGTTCGATGGAGTCGATAGATGTACATAATGTGTTAATCTTCTGTAGGGTATCAATAGTAAGGAACATTAAATCGTAGGAGCATTTGTTCAAGATATTTTCAAACTGTCGACGATATTCAGTCATCACTGAAAACTGTAGGCCTAAGGTGGCTCCTGAGGCCTTGTGGGATGCGGTTAACCACATAGTATTCAGTGAGTGTTGCTGCATGTAGCTAATATCCCATTAGTCTGCGATGTTCTTTCGTATTCACGGGAACAAAGTTTAGTTGGTGGAATATGGAGGAATTGACTTGCGCTTGTGACACCTGCGATGATCTGCGAGGCTTGCTCTGAGTTGTAGGAGAAAGTATTATCTGATAATACTGGGTGCTAATTAAAAGAAAATATGCTGGAGATATATTGGAAAAGCCCACCATATGTACGGTGCAGTGCAACCAAAAAGGGTTCTTCAACCCTATTCCAGTATTAAATAGACTCCGTGCACATGCCAACGTAGATCAAAATTATGTCCTTTTTAATCTTGAACGAGATATTTGTACATTTTCATTGTCTCAGCAAAAAAAAAATTGTGGTGAATACAGCACTTACGAAGTTTAAATCTCAGCCTACGTAGCTCCAGCAGTCTGCTTGTCTGTGTGTGCTCCTGTTCACTACCTCCCATCCCTTCTCCATAGACTTGCATTGATATGTGCAATATGACCCTCCTGTGGAGCTGTTCCATCTTGAGTCTGATTAAGGCATTTATCAAAGTGAAAAGCAATTGGGCAGGGGAGTGGGTGGGGTGAAAGGGGGGGTTGTAAAAGGCTGATAACATGAGAACTAGACATTGCTCACTGAGACAATAACAGTTTTTTTTGCAGTCACTTGTATTCTAATTTATGCAAAGTTGTGTGAAAAGTTAGTGACCATTTAAAGGGTCACTTAGTTTTTGAAAGATTTTGACAGAGACATATCTAAAGTTTTGATCACTGGAGGTCTGAGTGCTGAGATGCCTGTTGCATATCGCTCGCTCTCTCCTCACTACGGAGGACGGAATCAACACGAGCCCCTAGACTTTCTATTGAGTCTGTCTCACTTCCTCTCCAGCAGCAAGGGAAGAGTGTGATATGTGCACGCCTCTCTCTCCTCGTTCTAGGGATCATTGGTGGTCTCATCACTCAGGTCCCTAGCAATCAGAGCTTTTGATATGTCTCTAACATATCATATTCAAACCCAGTAATCATTTAAAGGATCTACTGTTAACATTTTAATGCCAGATACTACAGGACACCTTAAGGAATCCGCGCCCCGCAAAAATATAGAGCATGTCCTATTCTTGTCCGCAATCGCGGACAAGAATAGGCAGTTCTATCATAGGGCTGGCTACATTCACACAGCCGGTATCCGTGTTCTGCGGATCCGCAATTTGCGGACCGCAAAACACATACGGTCGTGTGAATGTAGCCTTAAAGGGGTTGTCACACTTCAGAAAATGGCATTCATCATGTAGAGAGAGTTAATACAAGGCCACTTACTAATGTATTGTTATTATCCATATTGCCTCCTTTGCTGGTTTGATTCATTTTTCCATCACTTTATACACTGCATGTTTTCAGAGCTTACAACCACCACTGCAGCACATGTGTGGTGGCCGATTGGAGCTCCTGTGCATGTGTGTCTATGTGCACTTCTACAGTCATGGCCTCAAGAGAGGCCAGAACTTTTTGCTATGGTATACAAGCATGGCCACTGTTTATGGTTACTGGCCTTGTGGTTTTGCCTAGAAACCGACATTGTGTGCCCATTAACCATAAACTAGCGACTGTCATACAATGTTTAATTAATTCAGCCTAGTTTTAAATGCTCCACGCCCCCCCATCCCCCATCTGCACCTGTTTCTGCTAGGTTCCGGTTTCTTCAGTACATGCTCCGCTCCCCATATATAAACGTCCCACAAGGATGGGAGTCACATGTTTCACTGGAGCCAATGACTGGTTGCAGTGGTGATGTATTTCTTAAGCGGCATGTTGCTGGGCCATGTGCCACTTGGGAAACACATGTGGCCAGTCACTGGCTGCAGTCGCGCATGTGACTCCCATTCATATTGGAAGTTTACATGCACAATGTGGATATTGTTGTGGATTTGCCCCAGATCTCATCATGTAAATTGCAAAGGGTGAAATCTGCACTAAAAACCTGTACAATTGACATTCTGCGGATTTCAAAATCCTCAATTTCCGTTCATAAAAAAAAAAACACCATGTGCGTGACGTTTGAAAAAGCTCATCTGCTTAGCTGGTACTGTTACACTGCAGATTTTCCACATCTTCTCAAGCCCAACCTCTATATCATGAATAAAGTCTAATTGATTCGAAACCTAAGACATAGACCCTAGTGGTCAGTGATTAGCGCCAAAGGCAGCCCCAAGAAGTGCACTATAGGTTGGATATATCAACAGGAAGTGCTCCATACAGGATGTCGGCAAATGAGAGTGATTTGTTTACATGGGGATAATGGGTCCATGAGTTAAGCAACTACATGAGCACATCTGTTAAACACCATAGTACATGGGGGCCATCTTATCAGTGAGTGACAACTATCTCTGTACACATGTACACAGTATTATTAAATTGTTTTCCACAAAACTATAGATTCTGCTCAGCTCTTCCTGCTCTATAACATGTGTCCTGCAGATTACACTGCCTTTTGTGGTGACAGGTTTCCTTTAAGTGTGATAAACGCATATGGCTTGTGTAGGACGCTGCAGTATATTTTGTATACCCTTATTTTAGATGCCAATTGTCCATTAAAGGGGTTCTCCCATGATTAATGTAAAAAATGAAAATCAAACATCATACAGTACATGGCAAACTCTTTCTAACAAAGCTAGAACCAGCCCTGTACCTCACATGGATCCAGAGATCTCCCCATTCATTGCTCTGCTATATTTATATGAAGCTGGCAGGTCAAGGGGGCGTGTCTTTTTCTGATGCACCTTAGGGGGCCTGTCCATTCTGCTGGAACTCTCTCCCTATCACAGCTCAAGAGGCAGTTGAAGGATTGACCTGAGTATGTGCTTCCATCTCAGTGATCAGGTCAAAGAAATAAGAAAAGAACAAACAGCAGGTGGCGCTATACAGATACATTTTATTGAATAACTCAGTAGCTCTGCAAAATTTTGAATTACTTGCAATTACAAAAGTATTCAGATCCAGGTGCTGGTTTGAAAACTCTAGAATATTTTTTTTGTGGGACAACCCCTTTAACAGTGACAGCAGCCACTACAACAGCAAAGGCTTAGTTTAGTTACAGGGATGTCATCTTCTTGTATGAGAGTGCTAATCCTCCCCTCGGTTTTGCTTGATGCAGACTGTCAGATACCATAGGGATCTGTGTCCATTCATGTTTCTTAAATCTTTGGACCCAATTTTCTGCCAAACTGCATTAAGTCTTTGAAGAAGGACACTCTTTCATTCAAAACATCCCATTTTCTATGGTGGTAAAAAGTAAAATACTGACATCTGCCATACATGCTCTGAGGCCTGCCATATTGAATGTTCTGATCATGCCCAACCAGTGGTGATTAGATGTGAGAGAGAGAGCTCATTGTCACACTCCTTTTCTGGGAAAAAAAGACCCCCATATGTGATAATCACAGAGTGAGTATGATATGGTTGTAGGGGGTTGATAACATGTACAGAAGGACAAGAAGAGACAATAAGTGTTTCTTCTCTGTGCAGCCTGTCAGCACGTTCCCCACTATTCCCTTCTCCTCCTCTATGCTGGCTGACATGTCAACCATCTCAAGGAAGGTGAATGGCTAAATTGAAATATACCCTTACAATGAGAGAGGCTTGGCCAGTCTTGTGCAGTCACAATATAGTTACAGAGCAGTGTGGCACAACATAAATACACCAAATCATAAAGAAAATGACTGCATAATACCAATTCTAACATATCTAGTTACCAATTATCTCATAATGCTAGTGCCAATGGTGCTACAAATATATCAAACACAGGTACATCTTTCTAATTAGAAAGATCTATAAACTAGTATACCTTAATTTATCAAGGAGTAGTCACAAAAAATGAAAGAATAGTAACACTAACTGGCCTGTACATCTGTGGCGCAAGGAAGGCGTGATGTGTGAGATATATATATATATATATATATATATATCCCAAAATACCCTTCAAAGGAAATGAATGGCAAAACAATCTACAAAAAAAACCCCAAATATATTAATCAAAGAGGGAATTACACTTCATACCCTTAGGCATATTTGACTGCATAATGACTCTGGCATGACACCTTGATGCGTTTCACCCTTAGGCCCCATTCACACGTCCGTATTTTGCATCCGCATCCTCTCCGCATCCGTTTCCGCGTTTGCGGACAATTATTTGCGGATAGGATGCGGATCCATTCATTTCAATGGGGCCGCAAAAGATGCGGACGGCACAAAGTGTGCCGTCCGCATCCGCACTTCCGTTCCGCGGCTCCCGAAAAAAATACAACATGTCCTATTCTTGTCCGAATACACGGACAAGAAAAGGCATTTCTATATAAATTGCGGAATGCACATTGCCGGTGTCCGCGTTTTGCGGATCCGCAAAATACGGACGTGTGAATGGGGCCTTAGGCTAAGTGAACAAATTAGATGATGTGATATTAATAAGCCATAATGTGATATATATGTTATAAATAAATATATATATATATGCGAATACACCAAATGAATAGTCTTGTACAAAAAAAAATATTGTGATGGATTCATATTAGATCCCACAATGAGAAATTACACAAGTGTGCCAATTAATGTAGTATACAAACACTAAAACCATCCAAATGACAATAAAATACAAATTTGAGCAACATCACAAGAAAGGAATGAAACTCAAGTCTCGCTGACGCCAGTAGGAGCAACAGTTTCCAACAAAACAACCCTTCTTTAATAAGGCCTTTTTGAAAATCTCCACCTCTAATTTCACCCTATCAGCCAGTACCTCTCGCTTTAAAACCTTTCCGATTACAAAGTGAAATTCATGAAAATGGCGAGAAATTGTTTGAAATTTATCAATTGCCCCACCTATCACATTAGCTGCTGACTGAATCCTGCTGACATGTTCCAATATCCTGACATAGAGATCTCATAGACATGCCAAGAAATTGCATTGTGACACCTGAGTATAATGAAGGTCTGCTATTACTGCATCAGACTGTGTAGTTCAAACACATTTCACAGCAAAAAAATGTACTATTACAATTCTAAATTCTCAATACCAGTGTGAAATGTGTTTTTGGAAGGGGAGAGATTTGGGGCTTTTAATTGCACCTCTGTCTTTAAATTACAAAAAAAAAAAAGACTTGCAGTTCTGTCAGTACGATTTAATAATCTGAAAACCTGTGACTTTTCATGTGCCTCATAATAAAATGGAAAATGGAAGAGTGCAAAATGACAGACCCATGCCTCACCCTCCCAGACTCAGAATTTGGGGAGCAGCACCAGCCATCCATCCAGTAGTAATAGCAATAGGCCACAGTTTTCCCTGGCTTCCGAAAGGTAACACAGTAACATAGTTTATAAGGCCTAAAAAAGACATATGTCCATCCAGTTCGACCTGTTTTCCTGGAAATTGATCCAGAGGAAGGCAAAAAAAAAACCCTGTCAGGTAGAAGCCAATTTTCCCCACTTTAGGGGAAAAAAATTCCTTCCCGACTCCAATCAGAATAACTCCCTGGATCAACAACCCATCTCTAGTTGCTGTAATATTATTACACTCCAGAAATACATCCAGGCCCCTCTTGAACTCTTTTAGTGGACTCACCATCACCACTTCCTCAGGCAGAGAGTGCCATAGTCTCCCTGCTCTTACCGTAAAGAATCCTCTTCTATGTTTGTGTGCAAACCTTCTTTCCTCCAGATGCAGAGGATGTCCCCTCGTCACAGTCCTGGGGATAAAGAGATCATTGGAGAGATCTCTGTACTGACCCCTGATATATTTATACATAGTTATTAGATCTCCCCTCAATCGTCTTTTTTTCTAAACTAAATAACCCTAATTTTGATAATCTTTCTGGGTACTGTAGTCCACCCATTCCAGTTATTACTTTAGTTGCCCTCCTCTGAACCCTCTCCAGCTCTGCTATGTCTGCCTTGTTCACAGGACCCCAGAACTGTACATAGTACTCCATGTGTAGTCTGACTAGTGATTTGTAAAGTGGCAGGACTATGTTCTCATCACGGGCATCTATGCCTCTTTTGATACAACCCATTATCTTATTGGCCTTGGCAGCAGCTGTCTGACACTGGTTTCTACAGCTTAATTTACTTTTCAATAAAATTTCTAGGTCCTTTTCCATGTCAGTATTACCCAGTGTTTTACCATTTAGTATGTACTGGTGACTTGCATTATTCCTTCCCATGTGCATAACCTTACATTTATCAGTGTTAAACCTCATCTTTCACTTCTCTGACCAAGCCTCCAATCTATCCAGATCCATCTGTAGCAGTGTACTGTCCTCTTCCGTGTTAATTACTTTACGCATTTTAGTATTGTCAGCAATTTTACTGTGCAAGCCTTTTACAAGATCATTAATAAATATATTGAAGAGAATAGGGCCCAATACTGACCCCTGTGGTACCCCACTAGTGACAGTGACCCAATCTGAGTATGTGCTGTTTATAACCATCTTTTTGTGTTTTTTTTTTTTTCCTATCACTGAGCCAGTTACTTACCCACATACAGACATTTTCTCCCAGTCCAAGCATACTCATTTTATATTTTTTTTACTTTACATTTAAAATTTTTTTATTCCAAAATATTAACATATACATCATAAAACTTATACATTTAAGTCATTATCTTCTCCCACCCCTCCCACCTTCCCCAACTCTGCAGAGGCAAAAAAAATCTATACATTTTAAGGACCTTAATTCTCATATATAATATAACTCCCTCCTTTCACATATTAATACTCGGAGCCAAATTGTTCATCCAGTTCTTCACTATTACATATCTGGCATAGAATAATAACCTTCCTATTTTCTTCTTAACCTGTTTAGACATTTCTACCTCCGAATCCTCCCCCAATAATATCAGTTTAAGGGACCAGTCTATTTGACAATTGAACATTCTCGAAATTTCTTCCCCAATTTCTACCCAAAACCTTTTAATATAGCAACAATCCCATATGAGGTGGAAGAAGTCCACATCTTTTCTTTCATTTGGGACAGGATGATGAATCTTTCAGTCCCCATTTATTCAAATCTTTAGGGTTATAGTAGATACGGTGTAACCAGCTATGTTGGATTAAACGTAATCTTGCACTTCTAGATACCAATTTAATATTTCTAAACACCGTGTCCCATTTTATTTCATTATTCACTCCTAGTTCCTCTCTCCAACCAATCTACTAAAAGTCCTTTTATGTTTTTGGGCCATAAATATTTTGTTATAGATAGACAATATGCCTCTATCTCGTATCTTGTTCTCCATTATTTCATATATCAGACCCTTAGTTTGATTAATGCGGAATTCCTCCCTCTCTTTCGTCATTTTCACTGCATGCTTAAGTTGTGTATACTCATACTGAGCGGTATTACAGAGACTAAATTTTTTCCTCAAGTCTTCCCATTCCACCAATCTACCATCAACAAACACATCTTTTATTTTTGAAATACCCCCCTCTTTTAATGTCTTCAAAACCTTGATTTTATACAGTTCTGTCAGACTCTTGTTGTACCATAATGGCGTAAATTCAAAATTCCCTTCTTGTGCTAATACTTTCTTCAAATATCTCCAACTATAATCCATCGCCCACATACTCGGGATCTCTTCTTCAAGCTTTTCACCCATCAGTCCTGTCTCCAATAGTGTCCATATGTCTGTACAGCGTCCCCGAAAAAACTCCTGTACATATAACCCAAATGGATCCTGATTCCAGGTCTTTAAATACTGTATTTGATACGATAAAAAGTATAGTTTAAAGTCAGGTATAGCTAACCCTCCTAAATCATTTGGTAAACATAGATTTTCAATTTTAAGCCTAATTCTACCTCGTCCCCAGATTAGGTCATTCAAGAGTGATCTAATTTTCCTGAATATCCCTTCATCTGGCCAAATCGAGGCCGCCGCAAAGACATACAGAAACCTTGGTTGAATAATGGATTTTATCAAGCATATCCTATCTGATCTACCTATAGGGAGATTTCTCCAGACATCGACTTTCTTCCTAATATCCTTTATTAACGGTTTTGTATTATTCTCATGAAATAGAGAGACATTTGCCGACAAATTGATACCTAAGTATTTGAGTTTGTCTGTCAGATGAAGCACCTTAATACCCATGCCTACCTTCGGAACCCTATCGGACAAGGGGAGTAGTATGGATTTCTCCCAATTTATCAATAGACTCGAATATTCTCTATATTCGGTGATAATTTTCCCCAGGGCATCCAATGACTTGTTGGGGTCTCTTATGAACAAGAGCATGTCATCAGCATAAAGGGTTATCTTGTCCTCACTCCCCCCACTCCGAACCCCTCTATCTTGTTTTCTTGTCTGATCTTGGCTGCCAATGGTTCAATCGCCAACGCAAAGAGTAGGGGGGAGAGAGGACAACCCTGTCTTGTACCTCGCTTTAAACAGAATTCCTCTGAATCCACTCCCTCAATAGTCACTACCGCTCTTGCTCCCTTATATAACATCTGGATCATATTTATAAATCTCTCTCCTATCCCTACTCTTTTCAAGATTTCCCATAAGAAGGCCCACTCCACCCTGTCAAACGCCTTTTCAGCATCTAAGGACATGGAGTGGGACTCCAACTCCCTAGCCATCTGCAAATTACCCATCACCCTCCTCAGGTTGTTCTGGGTAGATCTGCCAGGTACAAATCCATTTTGATCACTATGGATTAGGCTTGATATATATTTTAACAACCTATTGGCTAGAACCCTAGCTATTATCTTCGCGTCAGTATTTATGAGGGATATTGGCCTGTATGATTTCACATCTATTGGTTCTTTTCCTTCCTTATGTATTAGAATAATTTTCGCCAGTTGCATTGAGTCTGGCAACCCCTCCCCTTTGCATGCTGTTTCAGTTACTCTAAACAAAGATGGAATCATGATTTCCCCATACCTACGCTATATCTCAGCCAGGAATCCATCCCCTCCTGGAGCCAAATGGCCCCTTGCTTGTTTCATTGCCCTATATAACTCCTCCTGGGTTATTGGGGAATCCAGCCACTCCCTCTGGTCTTTATTTAAAGTCTTCATGGGTATTCTTTTTTAGTATCTCTATTTCCTTTTGTGTTTTTATTATCTCTGATATAGTTTTTTTCATGATATTCTACAAACTCCTTCCTTATCTCGCTCGGATCCTGTGTTATATTGCCTTTACTAGTTTTTATCCCCATTATTCTCCCTATAGGTTTTTGGTTTTCTATCAAGTTACTCAAGAACCTATTATGCCCCTTTCACACGAGCGGGAGACTCTCATGTCTCCCGCAACGCATCTACAGGGCTGGACTCCTGCACTGACTGGGATCGCATATAATGCTATGCGATCCCTGTCAGTGCCGAGTCCAGCCCTGTAGATGCGTTGCGGGAGACATGCGAGTCTCCCGTTCGTGTGAAAGGGGCATTAGGCTTACCCTCATTCAGGAATCTTTGTCTCCCTGCAAAATATGCTTTGTTCTTAGCTTTTTCAAATAAATACTTTGAGTTCTTCCTGTTTTTTTTTTTTTTTTTTTTTTTTTTTAACCACTCTTCTTCATTATTTATTGATTTGTCCCTGATTACTTTTCCCTCAGCAATTTCAACCTCACATCTCAACTCCTGCTCTTTCTTGACAAACTTTCTTCTTTCCACTGATTCTCTTACTAAATAGTCCACGTAGATAAGCTTTCCCTGTGTCCCAGACAATTTTGTCCTTTGCTGATCCCCAGTTTGTCTTAAACTCCTCTAACTCCTGTAATGTCCTTTCCTTTTCCTCACATAAATCAATCCAATGTGGATTAAGTTTCCAAGATTTAATCTGCCGTTGTTCTCTTCCTGTACCTATTACCACCATTAACGGAGAGTGATCCAAGATGCTTCGTGGGAAGTAAGCCACCTTTTTTACTACACCAATAAGCAAAGTGCCAGATCAATACGTGATAGTGTTCTGGCGGATTTGTTGTAACATGAAAATATTTTTTCATTTGGATATTTATATCTCCATATGTCAATTAATCCTAGTTCCGAGCATATTTTACTTAAATGGGTCCGTTTACTCCCTCTAACTATATCTCTAAATCTAAACCTGTCCATGTTTTCATCTATTACCCCATTAACCCTTTCGCGCCCGGAGCTTTTTTCGGTTCTGCATTTTCGTTTTGCGCTCCCTGCCTTCAAACAGCCATAACTCTTTTATTTTTCTGTTCACATAGCTGTATGAGGGCTTGTTTTTTGCGGGACAAGTTGTGCTTTCCAACGCCACCATTTAATATTGCATACGGTGTAGTGGGAAGCGGGAAAAAAATTCCAAACCGGGTGGAATTGCAAAGAAAACGCTATTCCGCTACAGTTCTACGGGTTTCTTATTTACAGCGTTCGATGTGCATTAAAACTGATCCATTACTTTCATTCTACTGGTCAGTACGAATCCGGCAATACCTAATATGTATAGTTTTTCCTGCGTTTTCATAGTGATAAAATAATTAGAAAGTTGCACTTTTTTTTTTTTTTTCCTTGTCAAATCTTGACCCCCTATAACTTTTTGGTATTTATGTGTACAGAGCTGTATGGGGGCTCATTTTTTGCGGGACGATCTGAAGTTTTTATTGATACCATTCTGGGGTGTGTATGACTTTTTGATCACTTTTTATTTAATTTTTTTTAGAAAAAAAAAGCGACAAAAAACGGCAAATCGCCATTTGGACGCTTTTTTCCTCCACACAATTCGCCGTATTGGAATTTTTTTTTATATTTTAAAAGTACGGGCGTTTTCGGTCACGGTGGTACCCATGATGTCTATATTTATTGTTATTTAGGTATTTATTTTTTACTTATACGGAAAGGGGGGTGATTTGAACTTTTACATCTTTTTTATTTTTTATATATTTTTTAACATTTTTTTTATTTTTTTTTTTACTATTAGAAAGCTCAAATATGGGCTTATATATTGTGGCTTTTTTTTTTTTCTTTATGAGCAATTATGGATTTTATAGACTCAGAAATCCATGGATTGCTCATTTCTTATCCTGGCCTGCCATCTAGTGGCCAGAATAAGAATTGCACTTTGAAAACTGTAATCCTCACCAGCGAGGATTACAGTTTTCATATGGTGTACAGACACCCCAATTGGCCACACGGGGTGTCTGTACACCACCCGGAAGCGAATGCTTCCGGGTTGAAACGCAACTAGATGCCGTGATCACGGCATCTAATCAACCAGGGAGACGCCGCCGATGGCGGTAAGTAGCGGCAAGTCTCTGCTGTTAGAAACAGCAGAGACTTGCCGGCCATGACGCCCGCCGCACCTGCGAGCGGGCGCCATGTGCCCGCATCGCCCCAGCGCCGTACATGTACGGCGCTGGGCGCGAAGGGGTTAAAGTCTCCCAAAATCAACAAGGGACAGGATTCTATCTTACTGTACCAACTAAACTCTTTTAATACTACATCTGAAAACGGCGGTGGTATATATTACTATAGCCAGAACACACCTTAAAGGGGTTGTCCGGGTTCAGAGAAGAACCCGGACATACCTGCAATTTCACCCAGGCAGCCTGCCTGAAGAGGACATCGGAGCATCTCATGCTCCGATGCCCCCCCTTGCCCTGCGCTAGATCGCGCAGGGCAAGGTCTCTTGTTTGTAAATACTCGCTGCCGGGCGGGTACTTCCGCCCGGCAGTGAGTTCGGTGACGTCACCGGCCTTAATGGGCCGGCTTTAGCGCTGCCCTAGCCGTTTTACTGGCTAGGGCAGCGCTGAAGCCTGTCCATCAGCGCCGATGACGTCACCGACTCACTGCCGGGCGGAAGCCTCTGCCCGGCAGGGACCGGTACGTCACCGGAACCCGGCGAAATTCCTTTGCCCTGCGCTAATTAGCGCAGGGCAAAGGAGGGCATCGGAGCATAGGATGCTCCGATGCCCTCTTCAGGCGGGCTGCCTGGGTGAAATTGCAGGTATGTCCGGGTTCTTCTCTGAACCCGGACAACCCCTTTAAGTTATTAATCCTACAGTGCAAAAACACAAACCTACCCTCTGTGTCTATTTTTTTCTGAGTATATCATCCACTTAATCGATACGTGCACTAATACACTAACTCCTCTTGAATATCCTGAATATACCACATGGTATTGATGTGCACTCCATCTCTTTTGCAAAAGATTTAATGTAGTTTTTACTAAGTGAGTTTCCGTGAAGCTAATTATACCCGGGAGGTGATATTTAATCGCGTCCAAAAACCGCATGTTTCATTTTATCCCCCAGTCCCCTAGTGTTCCAAACTAAAACTTTTGTGTCCATTAGTGCTTGGTTAACCATATTTTTTGAAAAACACTCTTAAACCTTTTGTCCACCCATCGTGAAAGAGAGGGGAAAAAAAAAAACCCCGCCTCATCAGAGTCCCAACCCCCCCCCACTTCCCTTCCCCAGAATAACTCATATTAGATATTAGTTTGAGTTCCTGCACAGTGGCATTGCTTCTGCCACTCCGAGGACTAATATATCCAGGTTAGTTGAACATTAATAAGAATATATAATAAATTAACTTTTCACAAATATAACCTCAGCGAAAGAGAATCTTTTCTTTTGAGTTTCACTCGCGTAATCAGGATATGCAGATATTTTATTATTCCCATATGTTACTTCCCCCCAAGTCTCTTAGTTTCCTAAGAACCGCTTCCTTGTCATAACTCAAAAACTTCACAAGCATAGTTCTAGGTCTATTTCCTAGGGGGAAAGGCTTTATCGGTACCCGGTGGGCTCTCTCAATTGAAAATTGGGAGATTAAATTCTCAATCCCAATTATTTTCTTAACCCAGTCTTGTATAAACATATCTGTTTTTTTTTTTTTTTTTTTCCCTCCTCACCTTCCGGGAAACCTACAAATCTGAGGTTACATCTCTGCGATCTATCCTCTAACTCCGTAGTTTTTTCCTTTAACCGTACATTCTCCGCTTTCACATTTCTCAGGTCTTTCTTAAGAGTAAGCATATCATCCTCCAAATTGCTTATTCTTTGTTCTGCCAAATCACATCTCTCTCTTATTTTCCCCAGATCACCTCTCGGGAGGGAAATTTCTGAATCCATCTCCCCAATTTTCGCTGTCAAACCACCGATCGCTTCCTTACACCCATTAATTGCGGTCATTACATCATTTATCCACAGGTGGGGTGGTAAATCTGGTCCCCTACCCTTCTCTACTTCTCCTTGATTTATCATAGCTTTTTCTGTATTTGGTTTATTAGAACCTTTACTCCTTGCCCCCCATTGTACTAGGGGACTGTAGGAATTTATCTATCTTTGCAGACCTTAGCTCTTTCCCCTCCTTAGTTGGACTCAGCAACTCCTGATGTTTAGGTGGCATATCGTATACAAGGAAAGTCGCCCGTCCAGCAGATCTAACAATGAAGTTGATAGATGCATCTTGCCCCAGACCTACTCCTGCTTTTAGTTAGTTTGTTCAAATATTTAAACACACGGCAGAGTTATTATTATTACGCAAGCTTATCTCAGCCTGCTCTCAAATACCACGGGAAGAGTTAGTAAATATCTCCTAGGAGTATGCTGTGTTGCCCCACTCAGCTCAAGCAATCAGTTGTATCCGGTATCCTGACGGGAGCTTAAACAAGTTCTATCTAATGCTGGAATGTCAGATCACTACTACAATCCCCAAGCAATAATACTCAATCTCTATATTACTTTCAACTCGGCACACTCAGAGAGAGACAAAAGAGCATTATTTTACATGTCTCGGTACCACTGTGTAGTTAATATCTGGGATCCAATACACGGTTTCTCCTTATACAAGCAGTGGGTCCAATGAAGTGTGTCAGTATCCCACCATACTGTAGATATGAAGCCGGTCCTGCCCATACCGTCAGCTTGGGCACAAATGTAATGTCCATCCAAAGATTATTGAGCAAGCACCTGCAATGGGCTATATTGCCCTGCTACAGCTCCTGCAGGGCATATCCTATCAGTGATCTGCAGCCCATCAACGTCCTCAACGGGTTCTATGGGGCTGGTATACAGTCACTACTTCTGCTGAGATTCTCATTTTATATACTAACCTTTTATGCTGTACAGTGTCAAATGCTTTGGAGAAGTCCAGATATACGACATCCATTGATTGCGGTCAAGTCTAGAACTTACCTCCTTATAGAAACTGATTAAATTAGTTTGACATGACCGATCCCTCATGAGGTGCAACATTATTATTAAGAATGATGAGAATACGATTGTGAACTGGATGGCACACTCCTCTCATTCACAGGAGGATGATGTGAAGGTCACCTCTGAGTCTGACACTGTGCCTTGGAACCAGGGGTCACAGCATTCCTCCTGCTTCTCCACCCTGCTACCCCAGAGAAGCCTTTCTCTTGCATCCTCTCTGTTATCACTACCTCCTCCTAGTAGGGCACCTTCTTTTTTCCTAAGGAGAGGCAACAAAACCCTCATGCACTATGTCAGATAGTCAAAAGAGTCTTGTGTAAGAACAGTCAGTGTTTGGACTGCCATGAGGAGAGGGTTTAGGGGGAGACAGGGTCACCATGCATAGCTGTGTTAGTGGTGATAGATGGAACTGGTGATGCCTCTGATAATGTGGCTGCAGGCCCAAGACGTCTCAGACTTAAGCCAAGCTCGGCTGCTGCTAACTTTGTATGGAGTATCCAAGTATCTCCCATCTAGCAGTTTTTCTCCACACTGCTGAAAGGCAAAAGCATTGCCATGTGCAAGATCTGCATCTGCAGTATTAAATTAAACTATGGGTGATGAAACAAAAACATAGGTATCACAGCACATGACTCGGAATCACCAGAAGTGGCCGCTAGCTAGCACAACAAGAGTGTCCTCCTTCCAGTCTCCTTAGCAGCAGCTAGGGCTAGGCTATATCTATATGCAATACAGTGTCCATGTCAGCATCATCGTCACTTACTGCTTCTCCAGCGCAGACTACACCTCTTCCTACTCTGCTCAATCGTCAGCCATCGATAATGGAATGTGTAGTCAAAAAACAACTCTACATGCTCAACAATCTGCTGGTGTAGATTCTGCTGCCTTAAGAGAACTGATGGTGTGTGCTAAGCCTCAACGGAAGAAACCTAGCTAGCATTATTCCTCAAAAAACAATCCCTTCCTTGTACTCTCACATGGCAGAGAACATGGGCTGCTCCTCTCAATTCACATTGTGTGGCCAGGTGCATGCCATGGTGAACACCAAGAGCAGCTGTTATGGGTAGGGACAGTACATGTCTTTTACAGCCTACTGGGTCAATGTTTTACGTGGTGAGGCAGCACCATAGCAACAAGGTCAGGATGACCTATTGACACCGCCACATTTTTGTCAGTCTGGTTCCCATACCAGCCACTTATCCTCCTCTTCCATGCACATCTTTCTGTCCCCAACAGCAGCAGGGCACAGCATCGCTCCCACTCCCCCTTCCTCCTATCACATGTGTAAAGTGAAACGTTGCCACGCGGTTTTAGACCTGATCAGCGGGGGCAAGAGTAGCTACACAGCCAATCACTTGCACACATCCTGCTGGCTGTCTACCACCCACCAGCTGGACATTCATTGTAAACTTCTAGGAATTCATTCATAAGTTCTAGCAGTAATAATAAAGGAATGACACAAGTCATAAGAATAGATGCTCTAGAAAACTTAGTACATGGGGAATGCAAGTAGTTACTAAAACAGACATGTAAGGAGAGGTAACATGTCATCTTTAAACTATGCACTTGTCTGTAACTTGCACTTTACTGTACATTTGCAAACATTGCTCCACTCAGTAAACCTTGCTTGCAGTCTCTTGATGCTTACAGGTTGTAATGGTTTCACCATCCTCTTACTCTCTGGGTCATGGATACTGACCTGTCTGTCCATGCTTTGCTTCATTGCAAATATTTTTCTACTTAAAGTACGTGTCACCAATTTTTGTTTTTAATTTTAATTAATTTTATTGAAATTTTGTAAAGCATACAAAGCTTCATGAAGAAAACTTTTTTTATATTGACAAGCTTACAATCATCGGTGTCATATGCAATACATTTTTCTGCCAATAAACAACTACTAAAATCAAATCCCAGTGTGTGTCACCATTTTTATGGGTGTAATTGGTATTAGTCTCTACGGTTTTAATTGTAGCTATTAAATTGTATTTCCAGTAACATTGAAGTGAATGAGTCCAATGGCAGAGAGGGCTGAACAAAATATTTCAGGTCACAAAGATCCAGGCCCCCCCTTGTACTCTTTTAGTGCGTTCACCATTACCACCTCCTCAGGCAGATAGTTCTATAGTCTCACTGCTCTTACCATAAAGAATCCTCTTCTATGGTAATGTAGAAATTATCCTCTAGACATAGAGAATGTTCCATATCCTAAGGGAAATAAGTAATGTAATAGACCCCTATTTCTAATATTTAATGTGATTGTTCACCTTTAGTGACACTTTCTACAGATCCTACAATGTAGGTGGACTTGTGGTGGTAATCATACTTACCTGATCCCTGCTATTGGGTTCCAACTCCATCGCTGCCCCGCTGTGCTTCTGCAGGTCTTAGGTTTCCCTGCATCAACATCTGGTTTGACGCAGGATCACGCAACAGCTGCAGCACGTCACTAGGTCATGCCACCTATTCAGCATGTCACTGGGTCACATGCCGCATGGGTGACAAGTGACTGCTGCATAGCAAATATGGTGCCACTATTCAAAAAGTGAATCCGGAAAGTACAAAGTTTTTCTAAGAGATGCTACCTTGTTTAACGTGGTATCAGCACAGATTTATACAGATTTATGAACGGTCACCCTGTCAAACTAATATAATTAGGTACCATGAGGAGCTAAGATCCTCCACCAACGATGGGGCTTTATTAAGATCGGCATCTAAAACACTGGTCTTAATAAATGTGCCTTTATATTACTATGACTGACCAACTGATAAATCCTGTATTCTAAGAGCCAAACACTTAATGAATATTCATCAGCAGCCATTCTGTGAAGATACATAGATAAAATTACAACTGCAGTGTAAAGTAGTGAAAGAAAGTCATTTACATATAGCATAAAGTATTTATTACGAGTCTATAATGATTGAAAGGCGTAGAAAAACAGCATTGTGGCAACATACGCTCTTTAAATGCAATGATGAGAGATGTAGCAGACTGGAAAGTCTGTTGGTTTCCGTTTTTTAAAAGTATCAACAGAAGTTCAGAACCATTTAAAAATATAGCTACTATAAAAATGAAATTAAACATATATCAAAAGGACACTCGTTTTGCACAAAATCTATAGAAATTTTGTGCCATAGTATGTTTGCATCTTTTTTTATTGATACAAACATTAATTACAGAAATATGGTCCAAACACAGCATAACTGTCCATTTTATGAATATCAATAATCAGCATCATGACCAGCCAGAGGTATTAATATAAACATGGGTGCCCACACCAAAACTCCGACGTGACACATTCAGCAGTGAGTTCAGAATAAGAAAAGCATACAATTATTTTGGTCTCTAAATTGCCACGCTCTAAGCGACCGTTCACTTCCTTTACACTACTCCTCAATCAGCTTGATAAAGGACAGACTTGACCTAAATACCAGTCTTGTCTTCAGAATTATTGCGTGCTTCTGTCCTAAGTTTGGTGATCTATGACTAGGGAAACTTGTACCAACATTTCTCTATTGGATAGGGAGTGCTGCTTGAAACCATATTTTCCAGTAATACCAAGTGTCACACTGGCCTAGAGGATCCTCTGGTGGACCCCACCACCTGTACACTTACTCCACTGCTCCAGAGCCTCCTCAAAGCAGTGCAATACAGTGATATGAGTCCTGGCCACCAGCACAGGCCTTGTATAGGCTACCTGTTTGCTTCTTGTTGCCATCACTAGCTGCCATCCATCTCTTCTCTATCTCCTGTCTGCTCTGTCACAAAGCAGCAGGTGTGAACCCACTGTGCCACATGACCAACCTCCTCTAAGGACATTGTGTAAGTGTACCTTTGTTCTTTGCAGTGCCCCTGATGGTGGGCATAGACTTTCCTGAGGGGAACACCAGGTCGCTACCTCTTGAGGAGGATTGGCACACGAGGCAGCTGATACAGACAGACCAGGGGGTACCAATGCAAGGTACTAGAGGTACAGTCGTAGTCAGCAGGCTAAATCGTAGATAGGAGCGACAGTGCAGGACCGAAGGATGAGACAGAGGCAAAGTAAAACAAGCATTGAGTCAGGGCAGGCGGCACAGTAACAGGTCATCTGGGTCAGCAACAGGAGAGTCAAGGCAAGCAGGCAGGGATCAAACAGGTAGCAGAGTCCAGAAACACAAGCACGGGTCAGATACACAGAAACACAAGCACGGGTCAGATACACAGAAACACAAGCACAGATAACTGCAACCTTTGAAGGACAAAAGGACCTTAAAGGGGTATTCCCATCTCACAAATGTAGTTTGTATAGTTAGATATAGCCATACCAATATTATTACTAATAGAATGTATTTATATAAAATGTACCGTTTAGAAGATTTGCCTATTTGTATATTCATTGTCCCACACACATCAGTCAGGCCGTTGCCCCTGGTTACGACCACCGCAGTCATGTAGTAGTGGTGGTCAGCTTGCTCTTGTTCAAACCCGCTCTGAGGTAACTGCTGTATTGTGAACGCACATTGCATGAGCATGTGGAGACACATCTTAGGGTTGTAGTATTTTTGTCTGCGCTTCCAAAACGCAGAGAAACTGATCCTGTTCCAAGATAAATTCATCTCTACAGAGCAAAATCTGTTTATAAAGTCTGCGTTTTGGACGGATCCTGACCATTGTGTTTTGGACTGGTAGCGTCCAAAACGCAGATGTGAAAGTACCCTAAGATGTGTTTGTGCATGCTCATGCAATGTGTGTTTACAATACAGCAGTTACCTCAGAGCGGGTTTGAACAAGAGCAAGCCAGCCACCACTACTACATGGCCACGGGGGTCGTAACCAGGGACAACAGCCTGACTGATGTGTGTGGGACAATGGATATACAAATAGGCAAATCTTCTAAATGGTACATTTTATATAAATACATTCTATTAGTAATAGTATTGATATGGCTATATCTAATTATACAAACTACATTTGTCAGATGGGAACACCACTTTAAGTAAGAAACATTTTTAATTGTGTTGACGTAATTAAAAGCATATATTTGAGGAATAAAGTCAGGAGAAACTTCCGACATACTGTACACCTCTGACCACAGGCTGTGACATATTCCATTGTATAGGTCTATGGTGGGATACATTACTAATAAGCTCTCATTAAAAACTGTATACTTTTGTATGGAATAGCATAGTCTACTACACTATTCCATATCACAAAAGGTATACTGATGTATGCAGTGTTGATGGAGGGCAAAAACTTACTGCATCACCTCTGTCAAGTTAATGTTGCGCTATGAATACATTTGGCATGACATTATATGTACAATTTATAGATGTGTTATACCTGTGTACAGTATATTTGAGACAGTAGGTCTGGTGCTGTTACTTGCACTTTTTTAGCACTATTACATGTACATTGTAATACTATTATGCCTGCAGTGTATGCCCCCATTTGTTGAGAACTTAAAGGGAACCTGTCATCACCTTTATGCTACCCATACTAATGGCAGAATAAAGTAGAGACAGGCGAGTTGATTTCAACGATCTGTCATTTATAAGTTAAAAGTAAGTGGTTGCCGAGAACCAACATCACAAACATTGCAGATTAGGCCTGGAAAAGTCAAATCTTCATGAGAAGAGTCATGGTTATTCATGAATTCCTGCTCTCCCTGCCCACCTGATGATGACTGACAGTCTTCTACCTAGTTTTCTCCCTTTCTCTCTAGGAGAGAACTGCCAATGATCATCAGATGGGCGGGAGAGCAGGAGATTAGGAATAACCATGACTCTTCTCAGGTAGATATGACTCTTTTCAAGGCCTGTGCTGCAATGGTTATGATGCTGGTTCTCAGCAACCACTCACTTTTAGCTCAAGAGAGACACACCGCTGAAATCAGCATTTCTGTCACTATTTTATGCTGCCCTCAGTACAGTCAGCATAAAGTTGATGACAGGTTCCCTTTAAATAATTCAAAACCAGTAACCAAACAGTTCCTGTATAAGAACCATAACTGGTGTATACGCTCTGCTTATCAGATTCTGCTCTCATTTATTGGTAATTCTGTGACATATGAAATTTATGAGCAGCATAGAAGGAAAATGATGCTCCAGGGAGCATCGAGAACCCAGTTTAGACATTGATTATTCAAAACTAAAGACATTTTGTTTAGGAGGTGGGCGATCCCTCACAGTCAACTCCTCCAGTGGGCCCTATGTATCCCAGTCCGACATTGATAATACCCTTTTTAGGATGCACCACATGACCTATTTCCTTTTACAGGGATGTTTCCCCTGTGTCCCTCTGAAGCTTTTTCTTGTGCAGATTTTGGATTGTTTGACCAAGTTTTTGTAGCTGTCGCTGTTGTTGTTGTGACATAAATTCAGTCTGAGACTCCAGCTTGTACTGCTGCTCTTGGTACTTTCTGCAGGCATTCTGGTATGTCAGAAAGAGATTCCTGCAATGAAAAGGTATAAAACTAAGTACAGACATGTTTCAAAGAATAGACTAAGATCTGTTTATTCTAATAGCTAATTATACCTCTAATAAGTTGTTATCAAAAGATCCAACTCTCACGACTTTCTAATACTAGGTAGAGATAAATACATGGCACACCCTATCCTAGTAATTATACAATATCATCATTTACAGCTCTATTAAAAATGTGCCCTTTTCTATGGGGTTCAAGAGAAATAGCTATCATTTAGCCTTCAGTTTGCACCTTAAAGGGGTTATCCCATCTTGGACAATGGGGGCATATCGCTAGGATATGCCCCCATTGTCTTATAGGTGCGGGTCCCACCGCTGGGACCCGCACCTGTATCGAGAACCGGGCCCCAAAAGAGGAGGAGGGCGCACTGCGCATGCGCAGCCGCCCTCCATTCATTTCTATGGGGCCGCCGAAAATAGCCGAGCGCTGGCTCGGCTATTTCTGTCGGCTCTAAAGAAATGAATGGGAGCCGCGGTGCGCTCCCATTCATTTCTATGAGGGCAGCCGGGGGAGGGCTGCGCCTGGTGGTGGTTGGGAGACGAGTCGTTGAAGGTTCTCATTAGTGAACGGCCCCTGGTCACATTCAGGAGGACATGCACGCTGAGAAATAAATTAGTGCACAGTAGGTATAAAGAGGAGGAACAGCAGACTTGGTTAAGTGAATTTATACCTAAGGGTAACCGCAAATGCGGTAATTGCTCGTTCTGTGCACAAAACAGTCAGCGTGCCCTTGTGAATGTGGGAGGGGTCGAACATAGGGTCAAAGATTTTATTACATGCAAGAGTCTATATGCGGTCTATATGGTAAATTGTGAATGTGGTAGATTCTACATAGGAAAAACTATTAGGACTTTCACAGAAAGGTTTAGAGAACACTTTAATTCAATTACCACGGCTAAAGGCTCACCTCGCCTTATAGAACATGTCAGATTGGTACACGGTGGCGATCCTAAAGCATTGAAATTTACTGGCTTAGAGATAGTACCATATCCACCCAAAGGGGGTGATAGACACCAGACCTTATTGAGAACAGAAGCGAAGTGGATAATTAAGACCGAAGCGATGGGCCCTCTAGGGTTAAATGATAGAAATTATTTGAGCGTCTTTTTGTAAAAGTGTGTTTTTAATAATATGTATGTTTTCATACAGTGATCAGTATTATGTGCATTTTCATTTTTTGTTTTGAGTACTAGCCGCTTTAGCGCTCTGCGCATGAGTGGGGGCGGCCTGTGGACTACATAGGATGGGACGTGATGACGTCCTGTGTGGCCTGAGGAAGCGCGGTTGCGTGCGAAACGGCCGTCGCCGCCGGTTTTGCATTATACAATGTGATTTCTGCCCCCCACCATGCGACAGTTCGCTGACTCCGTTTTTGAGGAATAAAGTTTTTGAAGATTATCGGTGAGTGCCGCTTCATCTTTTCTGTGATCTCTTGGGGAATTATCCTCCAGCCTCAGAGCTCCCCCGCTTCGTTCTCGATATAGGTGCGGGTCCCAGCGGTGGGACCCGTACCTATAAGACAATAGGAGCATATCCTAGAGATATGCCCCCATTGTCCAAGATGGGACAACCCCTTTAAGTCGGAAATTGCTGCATTAACTTCAAATAGGAGTTGTAACAACTTGGGTTAAGGTTTCACATCAGTGCTATCTATTTCCATTCTTGTGATCCGTTATAGGAGTAGATGAATGAAAATAACTGAAGTGACGGATTTAGCACATAACTGACAGGAACGGAGCCTAACAGATCACATCGACTATAATGGGATCCATTAGGTTTCCATTGGGAGAACATTTTTTTAAGTAGAGAAAAAAGTCCTGAATGATGAACTCTGTGACGGAAGCCCAGAACCGATGTGGATGTGAATGTAGCCTTATCCAGAAAGCTTGGGACCATTTTTGTCACTAAATACAGAACTCTTGCATACAGCAATAATGCATTTATGTGACTAAAGCCTAAAAGTCTTCACAGTGAAACATCAGATTAAAGTTATTGTATCATAGAAAAGGTTGCAAAGCCATGACTATTGCTAGATCTACTGTAGATGGAAACATTAACCATTATATTTTGTCCATACCGTAAGGAAAAAACTGCTTTTAACTAGTTTAAACTATATTTATTTTGACACAATGATCATCTGTACTGTATGTATACCTATGAGCTTTGAAGAAATCTTTGATTGTATGTGCAGACTTGGTATTCTCAGCACAGACTTTACGGGATAATTGCTCCACTTCTGAGATGAGACCTTCAATTCTTACTTTTATTTCACTGCTCCTGAAAGAAAAAAAAAACACAGAACAGATTATTTAAACCCTTCATCCTAACCTACAAGCAGTACATTTGACTACAGGCATTTCATGAATTAGGGTACGACCACACCGGTCAGATTTTCTGCAGAAGGAAAGTCCACTGCAGATTTTGATGCGTTTCCCCAGTTGAAATTTTGCTTCAGATTTGTTGACAATTTTTTTTGCCACAGATCTTCACTGTGAATGCTGTAGATCAGGCATGCTCAACCTGCAGACCTCCAGCTGTTGCAAAACTACAACTCCCATCATTCCCGGACAGCCTACAGCTGTCCTACAACAGGAGTTGTAGTTTTACAATAGCTGGAGGTCCGCAGGTTGAGCATTCCTGCTGTAGATCTTAAACACAAAATCCCACTGCAGATAATCCACAGCAGTAGCTGTACCCTTTAATGGTTTGAACATTTAGGACTCTGTTTATTCATGTAACCCCTGATTTTAAAGTGCTGTGTAATATGTTGGTGCTATATAAAGATTATTAATATTATTATTATTATTGAAAAATAATATACAGTATGTTTCAAAACTAAGTACACCCCTCACATTTTTGTAAATATTTTATCTATTCATGGGACAACACTGAAGATCTGACATTTTGATACAATGTAAAGTAGTCAGTATACAGCATGTATAAAATGTGTAAATTTGGCGTGCTCTCAAAATAACTCAACACAGCCATTAATGTCTAAACCGCTGGCAACAAAAGTGAGTACACCCCTAAGTGAAAATGGCCAAATTGTGCCCAAGTAGTCATTTTTCCTCCCCAGTTTCATGTGACTCGTTAGTGTTACAAGGTGTCAGGTGTGAATGGGGAGCAGGTGTGTTAAATTTGGTGTTATCGCTCTCAAACTCTCATACTGGTCACTGGAAGTTCAACATGGTACTTCATGGTACTGTCTGAGGATCTGAAAAAAAGAATTGTTGCTCTATATAAAGATGGCCTAGACTATAAGGAGATTGCCAACACCCTGAAACTGAGCTGCAGCATGTTGGCCAAGAGCATACAGCGAGTTAAGACAGGTTCCACTCAGAACAGGCCTCACCATGGTTGACCAAAGAAGTTGAGTGCATGTGCCCAGAATCATATCCAGAGGTTGTCCTTTCAAAATAGATGTATGGGAGGGTCAGCCTGTCAGTGCTCAGACCATACTCCGAACACTTCATTAAATTGGTCTGCATGGCTGTCATCCCAGGAGGAAGCCTCTTCTAAAGATGATGCACAAGAAAGCCTGGAGTATGAGTATTTCAGGTGCAACGGTTAGTTGCGCAGCAATCTGCGACTTCTCCTTGCTCATGCCAATTCTAAAAAGGTGGGCATGGAGTGGAAAGGGATGGGTCAGGCCTGTTTCAAGCATAGAAAAAGGTCTAAATGTAAGATAGCTCGGAAGCTGTCTTACATTTAGAAGCGGCGCTGGCACTGCTTCATAACTTCGCCGATCCACCTCCATCGATAGGGCTTTATTAAGACCGGCGTCTAAAACACTGGTCTTAAAGGGGTTCTCCAGGAATTAAGAAAATAAAAATACTTAAATGTTACTTCATTATAAATATATTCCCAAATACCTTTCATTAGTTATAATGGCTCGTTTTGTCTACGGAGCAATCATTAGGAGAAACAAAATGGCCGCCGTCCTATTAGTACAAACAAAACCTGTCCTAATCACACAGAAGGACAAGTTACTTCACAACAATGAGGTAAAGAGCTGCCTCATCCTCCTCTCTGCTCTGCTTGTCAGGGGTTATGATCCTGAATACAGGTGAATCTCTGTGGGAATAATGATAATGAGGAGACATGAGAGGAGGTGAGGATGTGACTGATGAGCAGCAGCTCTTGTCTGCAGTCTCCATTACCAGTCTGTCCTGTCCGTCCTCTCTGTGCTTCATGTGTCTTCTTGAACTAAATTCCCCAGAGATTTGGCTAAAGTTCTTATCATCTCTCTTCATGATCATAAATCCCCTGACAAGTAGAGCAGAGAGGAGGATGAAGCAGCCCTTTAATAAATGTGCCCCTCAGTGTTTTAAGCAGAGATACCACTACAATCATGCAGTCTATGCCAGGAAGCAGAGCCTCTTATGTTAGTACAGACCAAAAGTTTGGACACACCTTCTCATTTAAAGAGTTTTCTGTATTTTCATGACTATGAAAATTGTAGATTCACACTGAAGGCATCAAAACTAGGAATTAACACGTGGAATTATATACTTAACAAAAGTGTGAAACAACTGAAAATATGTCTTATATTCTAGGTTCTTCAAGGTAGCCACCTTTTGCTTTGATTACTGCTTTGCACACTCTTGGCATTCTCTTGATGAGCTTCAAGAGGTAGTCACCTGAAATGGTTTTCACTTCACAGGTGTGCCCTGTCAGGTTTAATAAGTGGGATTTCTTGCCTTATAAATGGGGTTGGGACCATGAGTTGTGTTGGGCAGAAGTCAGGTGGATACACAGCTGATAGTCCTACTGAATAGACTGTTAGAATTTGTATTATGGCAAGAAAAAAGCAGCTAAGTAAAGAAAAACGAGTGGCCATCATTACTTTAAGAAATGAAGGTCAGTCAGTCCGAAAAATTGGGAAAACTTTGAAAGTGTCCCCAAGTGCAGTCGCAAAAACCATCAAGCGCTACAAAGAAACTGGCTCACATGAGGACCGCCCCAGGAAAGGAAGACCAAGAGTCACCTCTGCTGCGGAGGATAAGTTCATCCGAGTCACCAGCCTCAGAAATCTGTGCTTTGGTCTGATGAGTCCAAATTTGAGATCTTTGTTTCCAACCACTGTGTCTTTGTGCGACGCAGAAAAGGTGAACTGATGGACTCTACATGCCTGGTTCCCACCGTGAAGCATGGAAGAGGAGGTGTGATGGTGTGGGGGTGCTTTGCTGGTGACACTGTTGGGGATTTATTCAAAATTGAATGAAAAAAGGGATCTATGGCACACCAATAATTTTTCATTTTGCTCTTATTAAATCCATCAATAGTGCATAGTTTACACTTTGTACAAATCATTCATCCAGTGTTTATATATCTTAGATTGGCCAGGTATACGTTCCCAACGTTTCGGTCTGTGATAGACCTTTTTCAAGGGATCTATAAAGAACATAAGCATAATATATATCAATATTACAGTAATCTAAAGTGACTATGAATCACATATTTCTACAAAGTAAAACAGAAATAAAGTACATAATGCATCCAATATTATAGGAATTGCCATTGTGAAACCGTGTATTAGCAATATAACATATCTGAGGTCCAAACGATGGTATCACAGTGAGGAGGTCAGAAAAGTATTAGTTAATAGTTCACCAGTTATATTAATGAGGTACATAATATATATAGGGAAGAAAGGAAGATAATAAGTGAGGGCGGATGGAGGGAGTGACATGACTTCAGAGGAAAAACTGAGTAGGGAGATGGAAAAAATGTGGATGTCATTACCTGTGGCCACGAGGAGTAGAAGGGAATCTGGATGCGATCGCCATTCTGGGCGTCTCGCGCCCTAAATAGAGATCCGGGTGTCCGGTCACGTGAGGCGTCACGTGATACGGGACACGCACGCATGCGCTGTAGATGTGATGAAGCTGGAAGGGCAAAGGGAAATGGGCAAGAGCGCTGATGGTGTAGAAGCATAGATATGATCATAGATAGAGAAGGTCAATGAGTTAAAGGGAGTTAAAAGAAAAAGAATCTGGACCAGAATAGTTATAATAAGAAAATAAGTGTGTAGAGACAAGTTGTAATTATATATAAGGTGGGGCCTAATATGGAATGTGGTTATTCAAAATTGAAGGCATACTGAACCAGCATGGCTACCACAGCATCTTGCAGCGGCATGCTATTCCATCCGGTTTGCGTTTAGTTGGACCATCATTTATTTATCAACAGGACAATGACCCCAAACACACCTCCAGGCTGTGTAAGGGCTATTTGACCAAGAAGGAGAGTGATGGGGTGCTACGCCAGATGACCTGGCCTCCACAGTCACCAGACCTGAACCCAATCGAGATGGTTTGGGGGTGAGCTGGACCGCAGAGTGAAGGCAAAAGGGCCAACAAGTGCTAAGCATCTCTGGGAACTCCTTCAAGACTGTTGGAATACCATTTCAGGTGACTACCACTTGAAGCTCATCAAGAGAATGCCAAGAGTGTGCAAAGCAGTAATCAAAGCAAAAGGTGGCTACTTTGAAGAACCTAGAATATAAGACATATTTTCAGTTGTTTCACACTTTTTTGTTAAGTATATAATTCCACATGTGTTAATTCCCAGTTTTGATGCCTTCAGTGTGAATCTACAATTTTCATAGTCATGAAAATACAGAAAACTCTTTGAATGAGAAGGTGTGTCCAAACTTTTGGTCTGTACTGTATCTCCTCTCCATGCATCAATGCTGTTGCTTCTGGAATGGGGTTTGTTCAGCTCTGCTATAAAGTGATTTCTTATATCATTTATTGTATTTTACTGATGGCCTCAGTAAGCTTTGGTATATCCTCTATTGTAGATGTCCACCTCCAGAAAGGACAGTGGCAAAAGAAAGGGGACACAAAAGCACAAAAAGTGTGTTAAATGCAAAAACTTTCACCAGACCACATTATCTCCAATATATGCACTCATTGCAATCAGAAGATCCTTTCTGTCTTGGTTCAAAGATCAATTCTCTGCTACCTTTTCAGAAGTTTAAAAGCTGTTCATGCAAAGAAAAAGCATAAAGCTCATTCCTCTACTCTGTTGTCTGTTATTCCTCCCCTTGCTGAAAGTACCCTCTGATGGTGAATACATTTCTGATGCTGAGTATTCAGACTCTGATTAACATTATCCACTGCGTAAACAGAAGGCTGTCAAAACAACCATGGAAACTTACAAAGACCCTGCTGACAAACCTAAAAAAGCGAGACTCCTATTTTCCTAAATAGAACCATAGGGAGTTTCCAGGGAAAACATGTTGAAAGCGTGTCAAGATTCAAACCTATCTTGATCCTCAATGTACATCAGAGTGGCTCTCCAAAAATATGTTTTTCCTACTTAACCCTTTCAGTACCGGAGGTTTTTTTGGTTATGCATTTTCGTTTTGCGCTCCCTGCCTTCAAACAGCCATAACTGTTTTATTTTTCTGTTCACATAGCTGTATGAGGGCTTGTTTTTTGCGGGACAAGTTGTACTTTCCAACGCCACCATTTAATATTGCATATGGTGTAGTGGGAAGTGGGAAAAAAATTCCAAATCGGGTGAAATTGCAAAAAAAAACGCTATTCCGCTACAGTTCTACGGGTTTCTTATTTACAGCGTTCGATGTTCATTAAAACTGACCAGTTACTTTCATTCTACTGGTCAATACGAATCCGGCAATACCTAATATGTATAGTTTTTCCTTCGTTTTGATAGTGATAAAATAATTAGAAAGTTGCCCTTTTTTTTTTTTTTTTTGTCATATCTTGACCCCTATAACTTTTTGGTGTTTGTGTGTACGGAGCTGTATGGCGGCTCATTTTTTTGCGGGGCGATCTGAAGTTTTTATTGATACCATTCTGTGGTGTGTATGACTTTTTGATCACTTTTTATTTAAATTTTTTTAGAAAAAAAAAAGCGACAAAAAACAGTGAATCGCCATTTGGACGCTTTTTTTTTCCGCCACACAATTCGCCGTATTGGAATTTTTTTAATATATTTTAAAAGTACGGGCGTTTTCGGTCACGGTGATACATCTGATGTCTATATTTATTGTTATTTAGGTATTTATTTTTTAATTATACGGAAAGGGGGGTGATTTGAACTTTTATATATTTTTTATTTTTTTATATATTTTTTAACATTTTTTTTTAATTTTTTTTATTATTATTATTTTAAAGCTCAAATATGAGCTAATATATTGTTGTTTTTTTTTCCTTTATGAGCAATCAGGGATTTACTAGATTGAGATAAATCCAAGAATTGCTCATTTCTTATCCTGGCCTGCCATCTAGTGGCCAGAATAAGAATTGCACTTTGAAAGCTGTAAACCTCATCAGCGAGGTTTACAGCTTTCAGATCGTGTACAGACACCCCGATTGGCCACACGGGGTGTCTGTACACCACCCAGAAGCGTACGCTTCCGGGTAAAGACGCAACTAGATGCCGTGATCACGTGTGATCACGGCATCTAAAGGCCCAGCAAGAAGTAGCGGCAAGTCTCTGCTGTTAGAAACAGCAGAGACTTGCCGGCCATGACGCACTTGTGAGCGGGCGCCATGTGCCCGCATCGCCCCAGCGCCGTACATGTACGGCGCTGGGAGTCTAAGGGTTAAGAATTCTCTGTTTTGCAAGATCCCATGGACCGGATAACAGGCAGTATTCTAAAAAGACTTATTCATCATCTGTTACCTCCTGTAAACTGGTATTAGCCTCTATTTCTGTAGCTAGGCCTCTCTGTATCTGGCTTAGTCAACTCACCCAAGATATGCAAGAAGGATTCTTAAGGGAAAAGATTTTGGAAAAATTGGCACCTATGAAATATTCAGCATTTTTATGTCATGCCCCTTTAGATATTATTACATTTTCTTCCAAAACCATGTCATCCTCTACATGTGGCAGGAAATTCTTTGTGGATTAAGCAATGATCAGGTGATAATCCATCCAAGAGCCAGTTTTGCCATTTACCCTTTCAACTCAAGTAGCCTCTTTGGACCACAAATTGAGAAAATGTTAGAGTCCAGTTTTTTTCTCAGTCTAACACAAGATTTTAACCCTAGACCCTTTCATTACCAGAAAAGAAGATCTCCAAAATTCAAGAAGAATGTTAGATATCAAGGAAAACAAGGGTGATTCCAGACAAATCAAGATAACTCCTCCTCTGTCAAAAGAAAATCGGGTATAAAGAAGTCAGAGGATATGACTCCATCTTGGTGGGACCTCAGGTGCGAATTTCAGACTTCCTCAAGTGCATCGGTGTCCTCAACCATTCAGAGAGAATTTCTCCCGGTCAAGCAGTTCATGAATCGAACATGTCCATTCATTCTTCATGAATTCTTAGACAAAGGAGCCCTAGAATCAGTTCCACACCATCAGAAACAGAGTGTACTCCCAAATTATTCTAGTTCCAGAGCCAGACAACAGATGATTGTAGATTTCATATGCCTCAACACATTTAGTGAAGTAATTTAAAATGGAAACTATCCATTCAGTTTTGTACAATTCTTCAACAAGACAGTTTCATGGCATCAATAGAACATTAGTTCCTGTTCAACCTGCAGAAACCATTTCTTCATCCAGTCCTGGAAATCAAATTCCTGGGCTCTATTCTGATCACATGTCTATAAAACTGTCACTAGACAGGAGGAGGAAGATCTTTGAAGAGGTGAATCATATTATTTACGTCCCCAGAGTCACTGTCCAAACAGCCATGAATGTGTTGGGCCTTTTAACTTCCGCAACAGATGCAGTACCTTGGGCCAAGGCTCACATTAATTTCCTACAAGCCAACACCCTTATAACATAGGACAAAAAGAGGACATCACTGGACTCTCCAATGTCTTTGAGTGTTAACAGTAGGAAGGACCTGAGATGGTAAATCCATCCAGACAGTCCACATGGGGATACTGTGTTTTCACTACAAACTCGCCACAAACAGATATTCCTCACCAAAGATGCTCCCTCCTTGGGTTGCGTTGTGCATGTAGAGGGCCTTTGGGTTCAGCAGGTCTGGTTTCCCCAAGAGAAGTTTCTGTCTTCCAATCTGAAGAAACTGAGAGCCAAATGGAATGACTTTGTTCAAACGCAGGCAAATCTGGCATCAGTTTATTACATAAACAAGAAATGGGGTACTAGGAGTTCTCTTCTATCCAGAGTGTACAGGAGTATAATGTATTGGGTCAAATCCAATCTCCTAAGCATCTCAGCTGTCCATATACAAGGTTCTCTCAATACAACTATGTTTCTAGTAGCAATCACTTCTCTGCCAGGAGACTGAGGGAAATCCACGCCCTCTCATACAAAGAGCTGCATCTGAGAGACCATCAGGACTCACTCATCCTGAATACAATGCCTGGGTTCTGAAAAGCGTCTTCAACAAGGAAAACCCATATCAACCAAGAGATTGCTCTTCCGATGTTCTTCCCCAATTCGGTGGATGAACAGCAAAAAATTCTTCATGCCTTGTATGTTAGGATGGCAGTCCTAAATTATCTCCTAATTATTCAGCCTTGTAGAGACTTTAAAGCTTTATTTCCCCAATTCTATGGTGGTGAAAAGGGGTCAAAGGTCCACCAAAGCAACTTTAGCAGGCTGGATTATAGCAGAAAATGCTGCTCTATTGAAATAGAGGGCAGGAGTCTCCTATACAGCAGGGAGCTCTCTACTTGTGCAACTTCCACTTAATGGGCAAAGTTAGGACAGGTACTCCCATAGACCACATCTGTAAAGCAGCTACATAGCCTTCTCCATCAAACACTACAGGTAGGACATCTTAACTTAGACATCTTAACATCTTAGAGTTCAGCCTTTGGCAAAAGGGTGTTCAAGAAAGCTGCTATTATCCCTCCCTCTTAATATTGCTTTGCAAATCTCAGTAGTGTGCTGCTGAAGGACGATCAGGAAATATGCTTACTGAAATGTTCATAAGCAGCAAAGCTCCCCCTCCGATAAAGTTTTCATTTTCTTTGCTGATCGGACATAGAAGGTTCTTCTATCCACTCATTCCAGATCTTGTCAAATTTCTGTGGGCATTTCTGGTTTAAGTAAAGAAATTTGTAGTAGGGGATGTATGAATTTTCCATGTTCATGCCATTACTTTAAGTTTGTGGGCACAAAAACAACTTGGGAAGAGAGGACTCTGTAAAACTACTTTTGGTATTCAGGAATAGAAGAATGGTCGACCAGAAGTTTGAGACCCTATCAGAGGACAACATTTGACACATACTCTGTTCAGTTTGACAGTGAAAGCAAAGGCAGGAATCAGATATACCCAAGGTTCTTAATCTAACATTGGATACGATTGGCAAAAAAGAGTTGTTACACAATTTATGCAAAAATTTATATTGAGTGATAAAATATATTTAGAGTACCTGCACACGGGTGCAGGTCAACATGCAGAAGAATTTCTAACAGTTTTTGGTGCAGATTTAATGCGATTTTGCCACAGATCTCACCCTTCATTAGAAAAGGGTGAAATTCGCACCTAAAACTGCAAACATAATTGACATGCTGCAGATTTCTAAATTTGTTTAATCTCATGAACTTTGCTGTTACTGGACTATGCTGTGGTTTTTCCACACATGCATCCAAGCGGAAAAATGTGGCTATTTTATCGGAAATGTCATAAAAATACAATTATTCAGACTCAAGCCACAGAGATCTCCCAGATTGAGATGCTTCTATTCTCTGCTCTTAACATCCTGCTATCTTAAACCTCCATTACCTTGAAAACCATTGCCAAAAGGCCTTGAAAGTATATTTATATAGTCAATAGATCCCCCTCTTTTCCCGCTTTATAGGGTGCCCAATATCTGCAGTGCACCTATAAGAGAAGTCATAATATTCATGTAACATTTCATATTCTGATCTGAACTCTGTCATTATAGATCAGTACAGGAGGGTGGTTATTTATCAGGCTCCCCTTATTTTAGGAGTCACCCATTATTCCAGGAGCCAAGCAAGAAGAGCATTCCAAATTTGTGAAACCTTTTCAGGAACAAATTATATCAAAACATCCTTGTTATAAAGATGTTTGAAATATGCCTGAAAGATTCATTGTGAAACCCTTGCCATATACCACTGAGGCCAGTGACTGGCTGCAGCGGTCATGTGCAACTTACAGGAAGTCATCACTGCAGCCAAAAACATGATGTCAAGGCTGCCCTGGTATGGAGGATCATATCAGCAGCACTTTAGTGAAAAGGGTTCAAAATGGTGCATCTTAATATCTTTCCTGACTTCATCAATTTTTTTTTTTACTTGGACAACCCCTTTAAAAAAGCATAGCTACAGATAGACTTAACCACTGCTGCTTGTAAACTATAGAGAGGAATGTAGCATACATACATTTTCAAGGAATCTAGCAGTCGTGGCATGGTAGGTGATGAAGTTGATTTCTGACTTTGGCCAGCACACTCTTTATCTTCACCTGGGAATTTCTTTGTGGAGATAAAAATATATATTATGTTTTTTAAATACTGGTTGGGAAAATTGCAGATTTGTTGCATATTACAATAGAGCCTGGTATTGTTTAGAGCAAAGACGAAGTTGTAAGAAATGGAAAAATATGTGGACAAACAACTTGATATGTTTTTCTCTCTGCAGTAATGAGGAACCCATTTTAACATGGAGTTCTCCCAATTTTGACACATGTGATATTTTAATTCCAAAGTATATTTATTGTTTTAATTGCAAAACAGGAGAAATCTCAATTACAATAGCAAGGCATGTAAGTAATATGAATACATTTCTCCAACTGGTATAATTACATACGGTGAACAACGTATATAGTAACTAAATGTGTAAATGAAACAATCATAAACCAATAAAAATTTTCATTAAACAAGAATTGTCTGACTCATTTTACATTAGAATTGTGAGAAACGGTCTGGTGAATTCCCCCGGTCAAGGGTAAAGGATGGGAGGGTAAGAGAAAAAGGAAAAAAAAAAAAAAGGGGGTGGGGGGGGGGAGTAAAAATAAATGAAATAGTCTCCCACAAGTCAGGTTATCTGGCTATAAAGATAAATAGTATTGTAGATTGGGAGAGTTAGAGCAGTTCACCCAGGGATTCCATATTTGCGCATGTATCATTTAGCGTAGCGTTTAGCTTTTCATACAGCGCAATAGTATTGACTCTGCGGATAACTAATAACATCCTAAGGGATGAAGTACGCCATTTGGCTGCTATGTGAATCCTGGCTGACATCAGGATGAATTGAAGCAATTTATACTCTGTATAGGTAAAGGTTGGCGGCTTAAGACCAAGTAAGTATACAGGAGCTGACAGGGGCAGATCCTTCCTGAAAACCTCATATAGTCCTCTCTTGATGTTAGTCCAGAACTGACGTACGATTGGACAAGTCCACCATATATGAAGGGTATTCCCCAGAGACTGGCACCCCCGAAAGCAATAGGGGGGGACAGTGGGATAGATAGCATGTAGCCTGGACGGTACAAAATAGGTCCTATGAAGAATCAAAGAAGTTTTCATTAAGGTGACCTGCCAGCTCCCCTTACTGATCATAATACAGCAGTCTTGCCATTGTTCCACGGAGAGAGTCTCTCCTAGGTCAACCTCCCAGCTATGAATTAACCAATTTGGCATTAGGGGGTGGTGCATTTAACAACGAGTAAATAAAAGAAAATGAACCTTTCTCTGAAGCTCTGTATCTACAGAGTCTTTCAAATGGGGTATGCATGATCATATAGGTGGCTGGAATCTGAGATGTCAGGAAATGCACATATTTTAATATATATCAGACATTTCACAAGTCAAATTGCTAAAGAGCCCAAAGCTGAGGGCTTCATTGATTTCTAAAATGATGCGAATACCAAGTTTTCACTATGGAGCTTTGGATCAGAGTCTCATCATTTATGAAAGTTGTGATGTTACCAGTGGCAGGACCCCAACTATTTTGCTTAATATGTTGCAACTATTATATGGAAAATTAGGGTCTAAAATATCCAGAAATCTATAAACACAAAAATGGGAGGAAGATCTAAATATTACCATCACTATACAAAAATGGCAATCCACTTCTAAAACCACATTATACAGTGCCTTGTGAAAGTGTTCAGCCCCCTGGAACTTTTCAACCTTTTGCCACATTTCAGGCTGCAAACAAAAAGATATAACATTTTACATTTTTGGTGAAGAATCAACAACAAGTGGGTCACAATTGTGAAGTGGAACGAAATTTATTGGATCATTTAAACTTTTTTTGTAATAATAAAACTGAAAAGTGAGGCGTGCAAAATTATTCGGCCCATTTACTTTCAGTTCAGAAAACTCACTCCAGAAGTTCATTGAGGATCTCTGAATGATCCAATGTTGTCCTAAATGACTGATGAAGATAAATAGAATCCACCTGTGTGTAATCAAGTCTCCGTATAAATGCACCTGCTCTGTGATAGTCTCAGGGTTCTGCATCATGAAGACCAAGGAACACACCAGGCAGGTCCGTGAGACTGTTGTGGAGAAGTTTAAAGCCGGATTTGGATACCAAAAGATTTCCCAAGCTTTAAACATCCCAAGGAGCACTGTGCAAATGATCATACTGAAATGGAAGGAGTATCAGACCACTGTAAATCTACCAAGACCCCGCCGTCCCTCTAAACTTTCATCTCAAACAAGGAGAAGACTGATCAGAGATGCAGCCAAGAGGCCCATGATCACTCTGGATGAACTGCAGAGATCTACAGCTGAGGTGGGAGAGTCTGTCCATAGGACAACAATCAGTCGAACACTTCACAAATCTGGCCTTTATGGAAGAGTGGCAAGAAGAAAGCCATTTCTCAAAGATATCCATAAAAAGTCTCGTTTACAGTTTGCCACAAGCCACCTGGGAGACACACCAAACATGTGGAAGAAGGTGCTCTGGTCAGATGAAACCAAAATCGAACATTTTGGAAACAATGCAAAACGATATGTTTGGCGTAAAAGCAACACAGCTCATCACCCTGAACACACCATCCCCATTGTCAAACATGGTGGTGGCAGCATCATGGTTTGGGCCTGCTTTTCATCAGCAGGGACAGGGAAGATGGTTAAAATTGATGGGAAGATGGATGGAGCCAAATACAGGACCATTCTGGATGAAAACCTGTTGGAGTCTGCAAAAGACGGAGACGGAGCTTTATCTTCCAACAAGACAATGATCCCAAACATAAAGCAAAATGTACAATGGAATGGTTCAAAAATAAACGTATCCAGGTCTTAGAATGGCCAAGTCAAAGTCCAGACCTGAATCCAATTGAGAATATGTGGAAAGAGCTGAAAACTGCTGTTCACAAACGCTCTCCATCCAACCTCAAAGAGCTCGAGCTGTTTTGCAAGGAAGAATGGGCAAGAATTTCAGTCTCTAAATGTGCAAAACTGATAGAGACATACCCCAAGGGACTTGCAGCTGTAATCGCAGCAAAAAGTGGCGCAACAAAGTATTAAAGGGTTTCTGTCACCAGAAAATAGCTCATATAAGTGGCTGTAATTTCCCATGTGCCCATGACAGGTGACACCATATATGTAACTAAAAATCCCCCTACTGCAGCCGTTATCTCAAAAAAGTGATTTTTATAATATGTAAATGAGCGTTCTGTAGGTGCAGGGGGCGGTAACCCTGCACCTAGTATCGTCTTTAGCCCACCTCTAACCACGCCTTCCTTCTTCAGATTGACAGGGCCAGGCAGCTTCTTCTCTCCGCTGCCGGCCCTGTCCGCAGATGAAATCCGGCGCCTGCGCTGTGCTCTTTACATTTGGTTTGCCAGTACTCGGCAGGCATCGGCAGTCACTGCGCCTGCGCCTGCGACGAATGTAAAGCGTACGGCGCAGGATTTCAGCTACGGACAGGTCCGGCAGCGGAGAGAAGAAGCTGCCTGGCCCTGTCAATCTGAAGAAGGAAGGCATGGTTAGAGGTGGGCTAAAGACGATACTAGGTGCAGGGTTACCGCCCCCTGCACCTAGCCACTTATACGGGCTATTTTCTGGTGACAGAAACCCTTTAATACAAGGGGGCCGAATAATTTTGCACGCCCCACTTTTCAGTTTTTTTATTACAAAAAAAGTTTAAATGATCCAATAAATTTCGTTCCACTTCACAATTGTGACCCACTTGTTTGATTCTTCACCTAAAATGTAAAATGTTATATCATTTTGTTTGAAGCCTGTAGTGTGGCAAAAGGTTGAAAAGTTCCAGGGGGCCGAATACTTTCGCAAGGCACTGTATACAAGGCATTCAGATGCATAACATGCCAAGAAGCTACCTTCACAATGTCTCTGATGCAGTACCACACTCCAGCCAGACTCTATAAGATCTATCCAACATCTATTTTTTGTTGGACAAGCTGTAGTTTTAGTGGAATCATTTTGGGGCTCATTTGGCTTTCTGATCGCTTTTTATCTCATTTTTGTTGGGGTAGGCAAAAATTGATATACTAACATCTATAACATTTTTATTTTTCTGCCAACATAGATGTCTGGGGCTTGTCTTTTGCAGGACAGACTATACTTTTTATTGGTACCAGTTTCGGGTACATAAGATTTTTTGATGACTTGATGATTATGTTTTTTGGAAGGCGAGGTGACAAAAAAGCTGTTTTGGTATAATTTTTACTGCGTTCACTTGATGGGATAGAGCATGTGATATTTTATAGAGCCAAACCTTATGGATGTGGCAATACCAAATACAGTATGTCTTTTTTTTTAAAGTTTTACACAAAAAGGGCATTTGTGGGAAAAAAAAATCATGTTTTTGTGTTGTCATTTTCTTAGAGCAATATTTTTTAAATTTTTCTGACTATGGTCTTGATTGAGGGCTCCTTTTTTTGCGGGATGAGGTGACGTTTTTATTGGTACCATTTTGGGGTACGTAAGATTTCTTGATCATTTGATATTATGTTTTTTGGGAGGTGAGGTGGCTAAAAAATAGCTGTCTTGTTTTGTTTTTTACACCTGATGAGAAAGATTGTGATATTTTTATAGAGCCAGAGCTGTGTATAAAGTGCTCTAGAAGGCAGGGACACAGAGGAACGGGCACTGATAGCGGGCCCCCCGCTCAGCAGCTGTACAGTTAGCGTGCAGCTGCAATCTCTGGACGTTCTAAAACATCCATTAAGTGATACATCCCAACACCCAGGACGTTTATAGTGTGGGCGGTTGGCAAGTGGTTAGTATACTTCCATAAAATTCTACAAAATTTTGGACTAAAAAATTTGGAAACCCCATTAAAAAGAGAAGCGAGGCATGCATTACCTGTTTGTTTGTCTTATGTTTTCCAGATCCTTCCTTTATCCATTCATTTTGTTCCATCTGCAGGTAGTCTCGGATAAGCATATAGACTTTCTCAAGCTCTTGATGGGTTAACCATTGTAACTCCAAAGCGCGTTTCTCTGTCTGAAGTAGTTGCAGACTGGCTTTTAGTTCAGATAGCTTTTTCTGAAATAGACCAATACAAGTGAATTGGGAGAGCTGCAATAACCAGGCAACTTTTTATTGACTTTTTTGAAAAATGTAACAAACTTGACAAAAAGCATTCTTTTAAAATTATGTCATAAAACTTGTGAAAGAGGAAGATGTCAATAGCATAAAAAGTTATCCCCTAAGTACATAAATAGACCTGTGAACATCATCCATAACATGAAGGTTCATTAGACATATATTTACAGAACTTATTTTATAAATGTTCAGAAAAGCCCAAATATAGATGTCTCAGGGACCCATCCATTGCTCCCCAGCACATCCAAATGTAAGGTAATCTTACATAGTGGCCCGAAGGAAGAATACCCCCAACATACAACTAGAGATGAGCAAACGTGCTCGTAACGAGCACTGTAGCGCTCGACTCCCCTGCGATCGCATGGGCGCAGGCATCCGCTTCCGTCCTCCTCACCCGACGGAAGCGGCTGCCTGGGCCCATGCGAGCGCAGGGGAGCCGAGCGCTACACTGCTCGTTACGAGCACGTTCGCTCATCTCTACATACAACACAAATAAAAAATGAGAAAAAAATTTAAATCAACAAAATGTTAATGTAATTCCCATTCTTGCATAAGGCTACTTTCACACTAGCGTTTTTGCTGGATCCAGTAGGGTTCAGCAAAAACGCTTCAGTTTCTGATAATACAACCATGTGAACCCGTTATGAATGGATCCGGTTATATTATCTTTAACATTGCTGGGACAGATCCGTCATGAACTCCATTGTAAGTCAATGGGGGATGGATCCGTTTTCTATTGTGTCAGATTATGTCAGAGCAAACAGATCTGTTCCTATTGACTTGCATTGTGGATCATGATGGATCCGTCTTGCTCCGCATCCCAGGACGGAAAGCAAACCACAGCATGCTGCGGTTTGCTCTCCGGTATGAGAACGGAACGGAATGAATTTTGTAGCACTCCATTCAGTTTTGTCCCCAACTTTTTTTTTCCAGTATTGAGCCACTATGACGGAGCTCGATACCGGAAAATATTAACACTAGTGTGAAAGTAGCCTTAGCCGATGTAATATCGTCTCCATGAAGTAGTTCCTGAGATTGAGATTTGATTGTGACCTTTTGGACGTTCTTTTTATTTGTTTGATCATTGTAGGTATGGCAGAAGTAGTTGGAAAAGATTATCTAGTCACATGCGTTTGAGAGTGTAGGTTAGGTTCAATGATATATTTGTCCATGTCCCCATCGTGTGGTGGGCATCAGATGTGAGAGAGGGGGAAACTAGGAGGGGGAAAGAAGTCATATGATCACTGCATCATTAGTATGGTGACTAGGCTGTTATCACCATAAACGTCAAATGTCCCACTTGAATTATCCAGGATGTTTGTGTTCTTGCAGACAGTCAACAGTATTGGCCTGAACTATTAAACACCTGTATCAACAGTTGCAATGTAGTATGCAGGAGGTATTATATAGAACAGGCTAATAAGGAAAGTGTCAGTTATTCCGCTAGAGACCACTAGATGGCAGCATTGGACTACAAGTGTCTCTCTTTTGGAGGGACAGTCCCTATTTTTGACCCAAGTCCCCCTGTCCCTCTTTGCTCCTTAAATGTCCCTCTTTTTGATCTGCGGGATTGATTTTCATTATCACATTACATAGTAACATAGTAACATAGTTTGTAAGGCCGAAAAAAGACATCTGTCCATCCAGTTCAGCCTGTTTTCCTACAAGTTGATCCAGAGGAAGGCAAAAAAAACCCTGTGAGGTAGAAGCCAATTTTCCTCACTTTAGGGGGAAAAATTCCTTCCCGACTCCAATCAGGCAATCAGAATAACTCCCTGGATCAACGACCCCTCTCTAGTAACTATAACCTGTAATATTATTACCCTCCAGAAATACATCCAGGCCCTTCTTGAACTCTTTTAGTGAACTTACCATCACCACCTCCTCAGGCAGAGAGTTCCATAGTCTCACTGCTCTTACCGTAAAGAATCCTCTTCTATGTTTATGTACAAACCTTCTTTTCTCCAGACGCAGAGGATGTCCCCTCGTCACAGTCACAGTCCTCGGGATAAATAGATGATGGGAGAGATCTCTGTACTGACCTCTGATATATTTATACATAGTTATTAGATCTCCCCTTAGTCGTCTTTTTTCTAAAGTGAATAACCCTAATTTTGATAATCTGTCTGGGTACTGTAGTGCACTCATTCCAGTTATTACTTTAGTTGCCCTCCTCTGAACCCTCTCCAGCTCTGCTATGTCTGCCTTGTTCACAGGAGCCCAGAACTGTACACAGTACTCCATATGTGGTCTGACTAGTGATTTGTAAAGTGGCAGGACTATGTTCTCATCACGGGCATCTATGCCTCTTTTGATGCAACCCATTATCTTATTGGTCTTGGCAGCAGCTGTCTGACACTGGTTTCTGCAGCTTAGTTTGCTGTTCACTAAAATTCCTTTTCCATGTCAGAGTTACCCAGTGCTTTACCATTTAGTATGTACTGGTGACTTGCATTATTCCTTCCCATATGCATAACCTTACATTTGTCAGTGTTAAACCTCATCTGCCACTTCTCTGCCCAAGCCTCCAGTCTATCCAGATCCATCTGTAGCAGTGCACTGTCCTCCTCTGTGTTAATTACTTTACACAGTTTAGTGTCATCTGCAAAAATTGATATTTTACTGTGCAAGCCTTCTACAAGATCATTAATAAATATATCCAGAATATTGATCCAGAAAGTGGTTTGTCTGGTATATTATTTAATTATTCAATGCAGTTGGGGTTTTAAAAATGTCTATATTGAGATTATTTTTGCACTATTTTGTAAGAGAAAACCATTGAAGTGTATAGATATGAAGGACAAATGGGTCTTTCACACAATGAACCATAAGTGTCCCTCTTTGACCATCTATACAGTTGTGAGGTATGAGACTATGGATGGACACATTGGTATTGCCAACAGAGAATTCTTCAAGATGTAAGCTGTACCTTCCAAGCTCCCCTGTATTAGATCCAAGGCAATTTTAGGATGATACAATATAACAGCACCTCTGAGGAGTTAAGCAGATATAACAGTGAGATCTCCTGCACAATTCTGAGCAACCCAATTTAGAGGTGTGCGCTGAGGCCAAACAGTGGTAGTAGTAACACAAAGAATGGGGGGCAGATCACAACTTACAGATGGAATAAAGGTAAATTACTCCCTGTAGCGCCTCCTACAACAAGTCATTGTCCGATTTTATAATGTTTACAATGTCTATAGAGGCAGTTGCCAACGGTCCCAAATTTGGCGGACTGTCCCTGATTTCCAGAGACAGTCCTGGCAAATTTATGCTGTCCCAGGCCAAAATGGGTAGGGCTAAGGCAAACCCCTCTCATAAGTGGGTGTCCCCAATTGGGCATTCCCACTTAGATGCCTTGATTTTACTAACTGGCCGTTGGTAAGTATGTAAATGTAATAACCACAGTGAATTAGTGAATCACTACACATCCGGAAATGGAGTAGTAAGCTACATAAACAACACTAGATATTGCTGGAATCTGAATTGCACAAGAACGCCACAAGGAAATAACTGATGCAATAGCAACCTGGAAGTTCGGTGTGCAAACAGCAGTAAAGGCACAAGGATGAGGTCAGAAAGGGTATTAAGTATGGAAGAGAAACTACATACAGTCTGCATCGCTGACATTATTAGTGCATCCTTCATAAATCTTCATTATTTATTGGACAAGAGTTCATGGCACATGAATATGTTATACTTCTGGGGCATATCAAGGCCATAAACCTGGGTCAAGGTGTGCCAATTCTATTTTTACAGATGAGCTTTTACCACTTTTAAGACATGTAAGTCTATTAAAACTGCTATTTCTATGACCTTTGTAGTGCTGCTCTGTGTTACAGTACGCAGAATAACAAGAAACTGGAATCTCTTTGGTGTCAGTTGTACTGCATGAACTAACATCTGGTGATAAATTGCATTGTATTTGTCTTTGCTTAATGGTGATTAGAAGGTGAATCTCAAAAAGGAGGAGGTTGCTTTATGTACTAAGCAGTCAGAGCTTTGAGGTTGTATATTATTTTTGGAGGATTATGGACTTCTTTCTTTACCTTCTCTGGTGCAAAATAACACTGGATTTACTGCAAAACAGCTGATCGGCAATATCACCAATCAGATATTGATGCCCTATCCTCTGGACAGTTTGGCCTCACCTTAGAATACATCAGATCCTGCAGGATCTGGGCTCGAGCAGGTTTCTCTGGGAGACATGTTGAAGCTTCTGTTGAATCTTTGATGGCATCATCCACCTTAGCTTTGATCATTTCAGCGCACTGAGTTACTTCCTTTGCATGTGAAGTGCAAGTAATAAAATGATCTGTCATTGCAATGGAAGACAGGTCCCACTTTAGAGACTGAATGTAATCTTTCAGCATCTGCTCTTCTTCTTCACTGAGCCAGGGGGCATAGGGGCTGTAAAAAAAAGCATACATTATGCCTATCGTATTTTTCGCTTTATAAGACGCATCCTTTGATAAGCCGCACCCCAGATTTTAGAGTAGGAAAATAAGAAAAAAATATTTTTCATCAGACCCCACATAAATTTCAGGACATCACATCAGATCCCCATATCAGCCCTCCATGTTAGAACCCCATCAGCCCTCAGATCAGCCCATCAGCCCCTATATCAGCTCACTTTGCCCCCATATCAGCCCACTGTGCCCCCATCAGACCTCAGATCAGCCCATTAACCCCCATATCAGCCCACTGTGCCCCCATATCAGCCCACTGTGCCCCCATCAGACCTCAGATCAGCCCCTATATCAGCCCACTGTGCCCCCATCAGACCTCAGATCAGCCCATTAACCCCCATATCAGGCCACTGTGCCTCCATATCAGGCCACTGTGCCCCCATATCAGCCCACTGTGCCCCCATCAGACCTCAGATCAGCCAATTAACCCCCATATCAGGCCACTGTGCCCCCATATCAGCCCACTGTGCCCCCATATCAGCCCACTGTGCCCCAATCAGACCTCAGATCAGCCCCCATATCAGCCCACTGTGCCCCCATCAGACCTCAGATCAGCCCATCAGCCTACTGTGCCCCCAGATCAGCCCAATGTGCCCCAATCAGACCTCAGATCAGCCCATCAGCCCCCATATCAGCCCACTGTACCCCCATCAGACCTCAGATCAGCCCACTGTGCCCCCATCAGACCTCAGATCAGCCCATCAGCCCCCATATCAGCCCACTGTACCCCCATCAGACCTCAGATCAGCCCACTGTGCCCCCATCAGACCTCAGATCAGCCCATCAGCCCCCATATCAGCCCACTGTACCCCCATCAGACCTCAGATCAGCCCACTGTGCCACCATCAGACCTCAGATCAGCTCCTTAAGGATAAAATAAAAACCTCTCTCACCTCTCCTGCACCGCGGCTCCACTCCGGGTCCGGCGCTCCTTTGTCTTCCCTGCCTGCACTGTACTGTCACCTGACTGCGTGCAGCGTCTGGTCATAGTGCTCGCACTACGTCCTGATGTTGTACGCTGTCAGGACAGTGCAGCGCCGCCAAGAAAAGACAGAGGCGCAACAGACCCGGAGTGGAGCTGCAGCGCAGGAGGGTGAGTAAGTGCCTTGTATTAACTTTATCTACATGATAAATTCCACTTACTGAAGTCAGACAACCCCTTTAGACTGAAGATACGCAAGATTATATTTCTGCAGTCTCTACTATGTGTTGTCCATTATGCAAATGTTATATTTAATCCTGTGGAAAGCTGTGTATATACAGTACATTTTCCCTCCAATACAATAAGTATTCAAGTGGTGATCAGAAATGTTCATTACAAAAGGGCATGGGCAATCATTTTATTTGTAACTTAGGAAATATTGTATGTTTGGCTTACACTACATTTATTTTTATTAAAGGGGTTGTCCGGGTTCAGAGCTGAACCCGGGCATACCCTGAATTTCACCCAGGCAGCCCGCCTGACAAGAGCATCTGAGTATTTTATGCTCCGATGCTCTCCTTTGCCCTGCACTAAATCGCAAAAGGCATTTAGCCCAGTTCCGGTGACGAACTGGGCTCTGCCAGTAAAACGGCTAGGGCAGAGCCGGTGACGTCACCAAACACACTGCCGGGCGGAAGCCTCCGCCTGGTAGTCTGCTATTGTAAACAAAAGAGCCCTTGCCTGCTCGATCCAGCGCAGGGCAAGGGAGCACATCGGAGCATGAAATGCTCCAATGCTGTTGTCAGGCAGACTGCCTGGGTGAAATTATGGGTATGTCCGGGTATGAACCTGGACAACCCCTTTAATCTACAGTAAACACTATTATCATAGCATTACCTTCAAAAATTGAAGAACAGGTGTACAGCCAACTGAGGTTGTTTTTAGTAGCGGCAGACCATGTGACTGCTATGGGCCCAGGGCCAGAGGGGGACCAGTTGGGCTCATCCCCTCTTGTACTGGGGGTGAAAACATGGTCAGGACTCTACCCTCTAAAGGAACAACTTTTAGTAAATGAGGCAGTGGAAAAAATTGCCCAAGAATCATTGAAAAGTGTTTAGGCAGAAACTCTTCTGTGCTGTGTGGGGGGCCGGGTTTGATACTTGCTACTTCTTTATGTACACCACTGCTCCTGACCAAACCTAATTTTGCAGATCAGATATGTGCCACTTTATGTGGAAATAACTTTGGAATGCTTTTACTTATCCAAGCCATTCTGATATTATTTTTTGTGACACATTGTGCTTCATGTTAATGGTAAATTTGGGATGATACGTTTTACCTTTATTACGTTTTAGTTATTTATTTTAAAAAATCCAAATTTTACAGAAAATTTGGCAAAATTAGCTGTTTTTAAAAATGAGTTTCTCTGCTTTTAAGATGTTATTTCTTAAAATTCACCACATGTCTACTTTATGTTTCCATCATTTTATAAATGTCGTTTAAATTTTTCAAGACGTTAGAAGGAATTTTAGAAAAAATGTTTCCAATTTTCAAGAAAATTTCCAAAACAAACTTTTTAAGGACGAATTAAGTTCTAAAGTGACTTTGAAGGTCTTACATAATAGAAACCACACATAAATGACCAGATTTTAGAAACTAAACCCCCTCAAATTATTTAAATCTGATTTTAGAAACTATGTTATCCCTTTAGGTGTTCCTCTGGAATCAAAGCAAAATGGAGGTGAAATTTAAAGGGAACCTGTCACGTCCCACACACATTTAAAACTGCAGCCATTACCTCATATTAGTCGTCAGTGTGATCCTAATGATGCCTTTATTACATTAATCTGATCCACCAATCTTCATGAAAACGTTCTTTTATTCCCAAACAGCGCGCTCCCTGAAGTCAGCTTGAAGTCAAGGGGGCAGCGGCCTCCTTGCTTCAAGCCAGTAAAACACGCCCCTCTTTGCTCTGATTGACATCACCTTTTGTGCCAGGGAGCAGTGCGCTCCTACGTGTTGCCCTAGATTTTTTAATTTTCACAAGGCATAACAGGAGAAAAAAGGACCCCAGAATTTGGTATGCATATTTTTCCTGAATATGGCAACACCCAATATGTGGTCATAGACTGCTGTTTGGGCAATTTTTTGGGGGGATCATTTTTTGTGGGACAAGTCGTAGTTTTTATTGGCACCATTTTGGGGTACATTTGGATTTTTGATCAATTTTTATCTCATTTTTTGAGGTGAGGTGGACAAAATCTGCAACTCTGTCAGTGTTTTTTATTTTATTTTTGATGAGGTTTACCATGCGGTATATATAATATGATAACTTTATTCTGGGGGTTTATAGGATTATGGTGATTTATATAGTTGTTTCATGCTTTACTCTTTTTGCATCATAAAACCACTCTTTTTTATTAACAATCTGTTGTATTTTACATCTCCATATATTAACATCCATAAAGTTTTTATTTTTCTGCCAACGTAGCTGTCTGAGGGACAGATATTGCTTGCATTTTGCAGAACAAACTGTAGTTTTTATTGGTACCATTTTTGGGTATATAAGACTTTTGTGATTGCTTGATATTATGTTTTTTGTGAGGTGAGGGGACCAAAAAATAGCTCTTTTGGAATATTTTTTATTTTTTTGAAATGGTGCAGCTGTGATCTCTGAACAGGCATTCTAAAATATATGTTCAGTTATAGTGGAGTGGTTAATCACCCTTAAATCATTCTGATCTTTGAGAAATCAATGGCTTTGATCAGTGGGGGTCTGACTGCCGGGAGCCCCACCATTTGTGAAAATGTGGTGATAGAAATGCCTACACAGAGAGCTGAAGACGGACTGGAGACATGATCGTAGACTTTCTATTGAGTCTGACTTCAGCAGACATAAGAGACTGCGCTTTGTGCGAGGACTTCTATGTCCTCATTTTAGTGATCAGTGGGGATCTCAGTGCTCTGACCTCCCACCGATCAAATCCTTTGATATTCACTATGACAGATCAAACATTTTTTAAAAAGTACAAGTACGCAGTCGCTGCTCCCTGTCATTGTACCCACTACTTACAGCAGCAGCCAAATTGAATTTTTTAATAATTCGTTGATCTCTAGTAGGCACCAACAATAAAGGAAAGTCCAAAGTTGACAAGATCAAAAAAACATTGCAGGGCAATCAGTATTTTTTCCTTACCTGTTTACAGTCAGCTTCACCAGTTTCCTTGTTTCTAAATCAGAAATCTTTCCCTCTCCATGAAATATTTTTTTTACCTCCATCAGGAACAGTTTGGTTTTTATCTCCAAGTCTTTTGGCAGAAGTCTCCAACCTTTGAAAGATGCAACTATCTTTAATCACATAATACACTACATTACAGGAAGCAACAATAAGTGCTCTTGCCACGCCAGTGTCCCCCACTCATTCAACGTGCTTCGCCATAATGCTTCCCTTGACGAAGAATTCTAGCGAGACGTGTGAGGGACACTGGCGTGGCGGGAGCACTTATTGGTATAAGTATTCACCTTGCTTTGAGTCTTTGGAATTGTAATTGAATTTGGAATCTCCAGAGGATCTTTCATTATGGCATTGCTATAAATGGCCAGGGATCATTGACTATTTTGGAGTGGTTTTCTGGTCCTCATTGTGGACATAATTATTGCTAGCCCTTACCAGTGGTCCCTCACATTCTTGTTTTACCAATGCTATTTTTTAACGTGTTGTTTAAATAAAGATATCTTTTTATGGTAATATTGTATATTATGTGATTATTGGGTGTACACACAACTTTAGATGTAGGATATGTGTATGCCTATAAAGTTGCATATGTCTGCCTTTGTCATAAAAAAGTCTATAGTAAAAGTACAGTCAACTGCATTGTTTAATATAGCTGGAATGTGGGATCCTGTTAAATCCAATGCAGAAGTACAGTACTTTGCAACAGCTTTAGGCATGTGTGGAAAAATGCTGTAAAGTAAGAATGCTTTCAAAAAGGGTTAATAGGTTATTTTTTATCAATTAACAAAATGTAAAGTGAATGAAGAAAAGAGAAATCTATATCAAATTAAATCAACTTGGTGTGACCAACCTCTGCCTTCAAAACAGCATCAATTCTTCTAGGTGCATTTGCACACAGTTTTTGAAGGAACTTGGCAGGGAAGTTATTCCAAACATCTCTAAGGACTAACCACAGATTTTCTGCTCAAATCCTTTTGTCTCTTCAAAAGGATGGCCCTTATTATCACTTCCAGGACTCCTTGTTCTTCCTTATCCTGAAGATAATTCTTATTGACATTGACTGTATGTTTGGGGTCATCGTTCTGCTGCAGAATAACTTTGGAGACAATCAGCCCAAGCCAGTGATACTAGTCGTGACGTCACTGGGCCTGAGGAAAACACAGAGAAGGCTCCTGCAGCGCTGCTGCCTTCTAAAACAGCTGATCGGCAGGGGTTCCGGGTGTCGGACCCCTGCCGATCAGATGCTGATGATCTATCCAGGGGATAGATCATCAGTTTAAAAGAACTACAGAACCCCTTTAAGTAGCAGTTCCTCACCCATTATCACCTGTTTGGTATAACTGATTAATCATACACCTGACTATAATCCTACAAAATCCCTGACTTGGTACAAGTGTACCTAGAATAATGGATGCTTCTGAGTGATTAGGAATGAGTAAGAGATAAGAAGCAGAATCCCTTCTCTCAACGTGTAGTCTATGGAAAATATAGTAGCTAGTTTCCACCCAGTAGCTCAGGGACAAGTGAGAATTAGAGCCTGCATAGGGGATAACATATATAAGTCATATAATTGTCAGATATAGACCTATTCCCACATATTCATACATAGCAGCTTATTCTGCAAAGTTATCTGAAAGTGTAGATATGCTTTAACCTGAGTTCATAATATCCCCGGATGTAGCCTGACCAAGCATGACTTCCTGTTTTGCTTCTGCAAGAGCTAGCAGCACACTGTACGTCTTCAGACATCTCTCACTATGAAACGACAAAGAACAGGAATTACTTCTTGTTGGAAAAGTCAAACAATAATATGGCCAGTACAAAATAAACATACCACACAGTATACAAGGTTTGTTTTTTGGTTTTTTTTATGATGGGACCCTATATTTTACATATGCCACTGTATAGTATCTGTTACTGCCATCCATTGAACATATACATCATGGGCTTATACTTTTTTAGTGTACTACTGATCTTTATACTTGAGAGGAAATGCCTGAGCTACCATGCTGCACATTTCAGCCAACCATTGGGTTAAAAATTAGCAATTGTTGTCTGTTAAAAATGTAATCAGCTAGACTGTAAAATGTCAGCAGTATTTGGCACCAGTGGCTGAATATGGCTGGTCATTTACCACTTTGTGCAATCCACAGGGCCTTTTTTTTTATGACTTCCTGATCTGATTGTGCTTATGAACAATCCCACGGACTACTGGTTGGTGGCTTCAGAGGTATGCTTGTCACTGAATAATTCTAAAGGCTGGAGCTTCAGTGAGGACCTGTACCAATCACCATATTCAATTTGGCTCAGCAGTATAGTTGAAGTCACATGTCAATCAGTATATGTGATCAGGGCAGAATCGCTACCAGTGTTGATCTACATTTAACTGTATCGCTGTCCTCAAAACAGTAATAAAGTTGAATACTGCAGCAAGGCATGGGTGCAATGGCTCCCTGATCTGCCATTCACTCTCACAGGCCTCAGGATACTAGGCCTGAAGCCTATGAGGCAGTATAACAGTGCAGGTGGTTCCGAAAAGATGACTTCATCCTGACCACTTGGCCTGGTCTAAGACAGCTCAATGACCTCATCACAACTGCCTTTGAAGGATGCAGTCCCACAATGATGTCATTGTGACTTCCTGCTCTGGGATGCAGGCCTCTCAGACCTGCAGCTTGCTCCTCAGACAGCGTTGGAGAACAGGACTCAGGTCAGTATTAGAATTTTTTTTTCTACCTGGCACTTGGTGAGCATAGGGGACACTATAAGGACACACTGTATGGGCCCAAACTGCCAGAACCACAGGACAGAGGAAGGCGTGAGGATTATGGCGACCACTGATATAACAGGATGAAATTACTTTAGCAACTTGCAATCGCATTTTTACATTTCCAGCTCTACAACTGATCTTAATGTGCTATTGCACATTGGTTAAACATCTGATATCAGCTTTCGAATCATCACTCACTGTGCAGGCACACAGCTCTCTCATTGATCCAGCAAAGCACTTTATGCACCCTTTACCTGATCATTAAGGAAGCAGTCAGGGGGGTATGGCACTGGTTGACCACCCGGACTGTGGACTATAAGACACACCTACTTTTTCCTGCTACAAAAGTGAGTCTTATAGTCCAAAAATTTGTTTAGATTACTTTTTCTTAATTGCTGATTTCTGAATTTTCTGTAACTGCAGCTGATATATTATCGATAGATACAGGGTGAATACAACCTCCAGAGGCTTTACAATGCTTGATGCTGCAGGGCTACTGCAATCTCTTCCTCTCCTTTCCAAACAGAGCTGAGGAGAAGAAGATCAGAGAACTACGACTGGCTGTCACAGTGCTCACGCGCCCTGCAGACCATCCTGATTGCTCTCTGGAGTAAAACCCGTGATCTCAGGTGTCTGGAGAAAGTGGGGGTCACGGAGGTGAAGGTTGCATATACCAATCTCCCTCTCTGACCAGCGGTAAGGAGAGGGAGATGGTACAAGAATTTGTGAGCACGAGCCTGGAGACCACTCTGCCTGTTCTCTGGGAAAAGAGCTCAAAAGGATGGGAGGGAGTAATCTGCAAAATGTTTGAAAACATCTGCCTGGACGTATGATGCAGCCAACGGGTAGTCAGGAAGTGGTTAAATTCACTTACTACTGATTTTTCAACCACAACTGCTGAAAATTAATTAGGCAAAAAAACTAGGTTTACAATGTGAGTTCTACACAATAAGGCCCCTCTCCTGCATCGTGTGCAGTGTACTGAACTGCCGACACTGAACGGGAGTTACATAGCATTATACTGATTTATGATGCTATGTAACCCTTACAGTTCTGGAATGTGTTGGATAATGCTGACAATGTTATTCAACACATTCCAGAACTGTAAGGGTTACATGGCATCATAAATCAGTATAATGCTACGTAACTCCCGTTCAGTGTCTGCAGTTCAGTACAGGGCACACGATGCGGGAGACGTCCGAGTCTCCCGCTCATGTGAAAGGGGCCTAAAACGGTGAGGCGCAGTGAGGAAGCCGGGAGCCCGGCAGCCAGCTGCACTCACTGCGCCTGCGCCGAATGAAGGACGCACGGCACAGGCGCGGGATTTGCAGCGCTGACAGGGCCAGCAACAGATAGAGCGAGCTGCCCGGCCCTGTCAATCATCGGCGATGACGCGTTCATGAAGGTGGGGAAAACGGCGCCACTAGGTGCAGGGTTACCGTCCCCTGCACCTAGTAAGGTTAATTTGCATATTACAAAAGTTTATTTTTAACAAAAACGGGGACACAGATCTGGAAAATATTACCATATTAGACCTCAGGTGACATTTGCACATTGCAAATGTCATCCGGTTTAATATGGTGAAACCTGATGACAGAAACCCTTTAAAAAGTATGTCTCAACATTATACATAATTTTTTGTGTGAAAAACCGTATAAATACATTGATACATTGTGGCATTGAGTTTGTGATTATCCAGTGTTTGCGTCTACTGATCTCATTGGTCATGCAAGTGTGTCACCAAAAATAGAAAGAGAAGTAAAGTAATGTCTGGACATTAACCCTTACATGTACGTCGCTGGAAGCCGGGACAAAAATCCCAGCGGCGCTCGCCCAATCAGCTGCAGGGGTCCGGCAGTGGCTGATAGCTGGACCCCTGCTGTATGCACTGGCATCGGTGAAAACACCGATGCCGGTGCATTAACCCTCACACTGCCGCGGTCAGCGCTGACCGCAGCACGTGCGATGTCTGTCGTGGGAGGGAGAGCCCATCGGGTCCCCACGCTGCTGTGATGGGGACCCGATGGCAGGGAAGGCAGCCCGATGGATCTAACAGGCAGGAAGCTGTAAGTGTATTACACTATGTAATACACTTACAGCCAGTGCATTACAATACAAAAGTATTGCAATGCATTGTGCAGGGGATCAGACCCCCAAAAGTTGAAGTCCCAGACTGGGACAAAAAAATAAAGTGAGAAAAGAAGTAAAAAAAATAAAGTTTTACAAAAAAAAAAAGCGTCCTGCTCTATAAAAATATCACCCCGCTAGGTGAACACTGTAAAAAATAAAAAATAAAAACTGTGTAAAAAAAGCCATTTTATGGTCACCTTGCCTCACAAAAAGTGTAATACCAGGCGATCAAAAAGACGTATTAATCCCAAAATGGTACTAATCAAACTGTCATCTCGTCCTGCAAAAAATGAGACCCTACCTAAGCCAATCGCCCAAAAAATAAAAAAAATATGGCTCTCAGAAAATGGCAACACAAAAAAAAAGATTTTATTCTGTTCAAAAATGCATCTAATGTGTAAAACTTAACAAAAATAAAAATGTTAGACATATTGGGTATCACCGCGTCTGTAACAACCTGCTCTATAAAAATATTAAATGAGATAGGCTCCCAGGTGAATGCTGTAAAAAACAAAAAAAAACAAAAAAAAAAAAACATGCCAAAACAGCCATTTTTTCACCTCTTGCCTCACAAAAAGTGTAATAACAGGCGATCAAAAAGGCGTATTTACCCCAAAATGGTACCAATCAAACCGTCATCTCATCCCGCAAAAAATAAGAACCTACCTAAGACAATCGCCAGAAAAATTTTAAAAAAATAGGACAGTTAGAAAATGGCAAAACAAAAACAAGATTTTATTCTGTTGAAAAATTCATTTACTGTGTAAAACTTAACAAAAATAAAAATAATAGACATATTGGGTATTGCCGTGTCTGTAACAACCTGCTCTATAAAAATATCACATGATTTGCCCCTTCGGGTGAATGCTGTAAAAAAAAATTTAAAAAAAAACTATGTCAAAACCGCTATTTTTTTCACCTTGACTCACAAAAAAGTGTAATACCAAGCGATCAAAAAGTCTTATTGGTACCCCAAAATGGTGCCAATGAAACAGTCACCTCATCCCACAAAAAATGAGCCCCCACATAAGACAATAACTCAAAAAAAAAAAAATCAACAGCTCCTGCAAACCAATCCATCAAAATCTGTGCTGCAAAATTCATATGGCGCTCCTTCTGTTCTGAGTCCTGCCATGTGCCCCCACAGCAGTTTATCACCACATATGGGGTGTTGCTGTATTCAGGAGAAAATGGGTAACAAATTATGGGGTGCTTTTCTCCTGTTACCCCTTGTGAAAATGAAAAATTTGGGGCTAAAGCAACATTTTATTGGAAGAAATGAAATTTTTCATTTTCACAGCCAAGTGTTTCCAAATTCCGTAAAACGCTTAGGGGGTCAAAGTGGTCAGTACCCCACTTAATATATTCTTTAAGGGGTGTAGTTTCCAAAATTGGGTCACTTTTTGATGGTTTCCACTGTAGGGGTACGTCAAATTCTCTTAAAAAACAAATTGGTGCCTAAAAACCATTCAAGCAAAATCTGCCTCCAAAATCTTTATGGCGCTCTTTTCCTTCTGACCACTGCCACGTGCCCATAGAGCAGTTTACCACCACATATGGGGTATTTCTGTAAACTGCAGAATCAGAGTAATGTATATTGAGGTTTAGTTTTCTGTTAACCCGTGTTAAAAAATTATTAACATGAATAATCTACCAAAAAAGTGCAATTTTGAAATTTCACCTCCATTTTCCTTTAATTCTTGTGGAACACATCAAGTGTTTACAACGTTTGTAACATCAGTTTTTTATAATTTGAGGGGTGTAGTTTTTAAATGGTTTGGGAAATTTTGTTGAAAATTTGAAAAATTGCTTCTAAACTTCTAAGCCCTCTAACTTCCTAAAAAAGTAAAATGGCATTTACAAAATGATGCCAACATAAAGAAGACATATGGGGAATGTTAAGTAATAAATATTTTATGAGGTATCACTTTCTGTTTTTAAAGCAGAGAAATTGAAATTTTGAAAATTGAAAATCTTTCAAAATTTTTGGTAAATTTTTGATTTTTTCATAAATAAAGGTGAAATATATTGACTCAAATTCATGACTGTCATGAAGTACACTGTCACGAGAAAACAATCTCAGAATGGCTTGGATAAGTAAAAGCGTTCTAAAGTTATTACCACATAAAGTGAAACATGTCAGATTTGCAAAAATCGGCCTGGGATTTAAGGTGAAAAGTGGCTCGGTACTGAAAGGGTTAATATTAATTTGTCGTAAATAGAGTCACCTGGATTGCAAGGCGAGTCGCAGTGCTGTGCAGGTAGATTCCAGTTTTCCGAGGTGCATACTGAGTTTCTCAGAATCAGTCTTGCACTCCTCTAGAGTCACAGTGAGCTGTTCATTTAACTGCTTCATACGGTCAAGGTGCCTGAAACACAATTATTGGCCATATTAAGTTTATACATCCTGAGTTGTGTGCATGTTGATCTTAAGAAGTGGAACATTGCGTTTGACCTTACCTTCTTTGATCAGAAAGGTAATATACAGATGCAGCTGAGTTAAACATGATAGTTCACGCGTTTAAAAACGGATCTTAGAACATATTGGGGACATTAGGAATAGTCCAGACAAACCTGTCTCAAGACATATGAGAGCTCAACATAGCGATCAAATGGGTGACATTAAAATTAAATTTAAAGTGATTGAAGTTTTGAAACCCTCAATTAGGGGGGGAAACATGGACAAATTATTAAGACAAAAAGAGTCCAGATGGATCTTTACCTTAAAAACTCTAATACCAAATGGTCTCAATGAGACAATTGAATTTGCTTGTTTTATTTAAGATATTTCCCTCTATATAGCCAGTGTCTATACATTAATGGTTTGATGTATTTTATATACTAGCCACATCTAAATATTGGGGTATTGCCATCTGATTATCTACTGATTATATGAATGGGGAAGAGCCACCCCTAACAGATACCCCTCTTCTGGTACTGAATATACTAATACTACCAATGTCATCTTTTGTAGTTTCATGTTATCGATGGCAGATTGGCGATGTGCTTTAATATTAATTTCATGTGACTATCAATGATGCATGTGAATTTATAGTGATAATAAAGCGATAGATAATGTGCACCTAGTTTGTCTATAGGCCGAGTAACATAGGTCACGTTAGAAGAATACGGGACCGCAAAATAAATCATGGTTTGGACGGGCGACTCCTCCCCGTTTGATGACGCGATTGCGCCATCTACGGGGAAGAGATAGTGCGCTCGGTTGTTGTTTGTGGATCGGCGCCTAGCAACTGCGGTCGCGTGACTTGATCATGTGACCGCAGTAATGATAATGTGAGATTTGGGCGCCATGTGCGATCCCTCCTCCCTGTGACGCGGCGGAAGTGTGATCACGGGGAGATTCTCAAGGAGTAGGGCACGCACTGGTTGGTTCATCAGGACCAATCGACGTCCTGAGCGGCCTATAAAAAGGTAGGAGGTTAGTGTGTTATCTGCCTCCTCCTACCGCAGAGACGCTAGTCCACACGTGGCTATTGGACATCTTACCCCGCGATGTTGTTACACGGATGGGTGCACGCAAGTATAGCTGGGCACCATTAAACTTTGGTGAACCCAGCCACTCACTGTTTAATTGAATACTATACCTTATGGGACATCGTCAATCATGCATTGGCATGTATATTAACATGGCTCGCTAACTATAGACCCCTGCATCTATGTGACATATTGAGAAAGAAGGGGAGAATGTATTGAATAACTGCCATGTTGAATATTAATGATGAGTCCTGAATTACACAGGATAGTGAAATGAGGTTGGCAACTCACCTTTAAGCATCTGATGTATGTATTTTTATTGTCCTTGACTTTGATGAAGTCTGTTTAGGTCACAACATTTTATGTGATCTGGATGGTCCCCTGATGAGCCATAACCAAACGGCGAAACGCGTTGGGACTGATGTTTGTTGGACCTTTAAGACCTTATTGTTATTAAGCAATTTTGTTGTTTTTATGTGATTTATCTGTTTCACTGGTGGGTGTCTTTCTGACATTGGTGGTGGTGCCTGGATCAGGGCCAGGTGAGGGCCAATAGGAGGTTCCAGGTACGGGATCGCCCCTATCGGGGCGGCTATTCCGTCTGTAGGCAGGGTGACGGATAATAGGGTGAGCATTAAGGAGAAATCCACCTAGGGCATTATACAAGAACATCTGAAACCCCCGCTCTCCCTGCTGTCTACCCACACCGCTACTGACGTGATAGGTTATCCCACAGTTGTGTATTTACGTTCTAATTTTTTGAGTATATATGTACCAATTTATATATTTATTTATAACTATCTGACTAATAAAGGTTACGTTTTAGGAAGTACTTTCTGTGATACTCCTTGAGTTTTGGATACTTCCTCAACTATCAAATATAGCTGGGGTAGATATACCAGTACTGTGATTTCTCATCTGCACCAAGGACAATGAGCGCCTCTCCTCTCCACTGTCCTTGGTAGAGTTCCAGGGTCTGCTGGGGTCTTCCTCCGCTTCCTCTACCACCTCATCCTCCATCTCCTCCTGTGATTGAGAGGCAGAGAAGCCAGGTGGCGGTGTGTGAAATGGCTGGGCGTACACATCTTCCTCCTCCTCACCCTCCATCTGCACTTCATCCATCTCTGGGCTCAAGGCGATGTTCAGCCTTGGAGTGGTGGCCTGGGAATCCTCGCTGATGATGGTTTTCAGCGCACTTTCCAGAACATGGACGAGTGGGATGATGTCGTTGATCCCATAGTCCTGCCTGCTCACAAACAAAGTCGCGTCCTCAAAAGGGATCAACAATTTGCAGACTTCACGCATCATCTGCCAGTGTGTGACTTGGAAGTCGCAGTGTGGCGTGAAGCTGCCTGATTGGCCCATGAGGTAGTCTGTAACGGCTGACCTTTGCTGGTACAGGCGGTCCAGCATATGGAGGGCAGAATTCCAGCGTGTTGGCACGTCGCAGATTAGCCGAGGTTGGGGCAGACTGCGCTGTCTCTGGATCCTTAGCAGGGTGTTCCTTGCAGTGTAGGAGTGGCTGAAGTGTTTGCACACTCTGCGTGACATCCTCAGAAGGTCTTGTAGTGCAGGAAATGATCTAAGAAACCTGTGCACTATGAGGTTTATCACATGTGCCATACAAGGTGTATGACTCAGCCCTCCCTGCTGCACTGCAGAGACAATGTTCCTCCCATTGTCTGCTACCACACTTCCCACCGTTAGTTGACGTGGGGTCAGCCATTGATCGATCTCCTCCCTGATGGTCCGGAGGAGCTCCAGCCCACTGTGGCTCCGTTCACCCAGGCTCACCAAATGGAGGACAGCCTGAGAGCGCCGGGCCTGACATCGGTGGTAAGACACTAGGGCAGGTTGGACTGCTGTCAAAGCGGCCGATGGTTGCAAGGTGGTGGAGGCAGAACTTCTGCTTCCCGCTGCTGGCCCCCTAAAGCACCGTGGAGGTGACAGTGGCAAGAATGGGCCAACTTCCTGATGGTCTTCTGGGAGGATGTTGACCCAATGGGCAGTAACAGACATGTACTGCCCTTGCCCATAATTAGAGGACCAGACATCAGCACTCAGGTGCACGGTCTTGGACACCGAGAGTCCCAATGAGTCGCCCACCTTTTTCTGCACATAACTGTGCAGTGATGGGACAGCTTTGCCAGAGATGTAGTGGCGGCTGGGGACTCGCCATCTGGGGTGCGCACACGCCATGAAATCCCTGAAAGGCTGGGAGTCCACGAGGTTGAAGGGCAGGGACTGAAGCACCAGCAGCTTAACCAGGTGTCCGGTCAGTTTCTGGGCCATGGGATGACTGCTGGAATACACCTGACGTCTGCCCATGGAGTCACGGATTGCTGCCTCATTAGCGGTGTAGATGGCAGTGACACTGTGCTGGTGCTGGCACCTGAGGCTAAGGAGCCCTGAGTTCCACTGAGAGGATGCTGCATGATGGGATCTGCAGTGTATGGTGCATCCTGACAGGAGGTGGTATTGGGGTCATGGTTCTTCCAGGCCTGTTGGTGTTGCCTTTCCATGTGCTTTCGCATGGATGTTGTCCCGAGATTATCACCCCTGCCACGACTGACCCTCTCATTGCACAGCAGGCACAAAGCGATGTGCTTATCTTTCCCCAGGCGGAAGAACTGCCAGACGACAGAGGGCCGTGATTTGCTGACAGCCACGGGGGTTTTGCTGCCTGTTGACTGCCACTGCTGCCTGAGGGTGCCCTCTCAGGACCAAGGCTTTGAGAGGGTGATCTCTGCCTGGTAGCTTGGCTTCTACCCCTCCCTCTTGTGCCTCGGTTCCTTGAAACAGTGGGATGTTGCTGCGTCGGTGGCACCTCTATTTCCTCCCCTGATGATGAGGATGAAGCTGCTTGAGGGCGCCATGTCCAATCAGCGACATCGTCATCAAACTCGTCACCACTGCTAATTTCCTCCAGTGGCTGGGACAGAATATCAGGTGTGGCACTGGATGCCCCTCCCTGGCTCTGTTGACTGCTTACAGCCAACACATCCTCTGGAGTCTCACTACGTTCCACCCGCTGACTTTGGTGGACTTCCTCTTCCTCCTCCTCATCACTAAAAAGTGGTAGAGACTCCAAGGGCAGATCAAGGTTTGCCAACAGTTCCCTGGCAGAAGGTGCCCCAAAGGTGAGTGGCATTCTAATAACAGGGGACGGGGCAGAGGACTCTCGCTGACCGTCCCATGTAAGGGTGGTGTCGGATGATCCAGCGGATGCTTGACTCCTCGTTTGGGAGCTTTGGGCGGTGGAACTGGAGGATTGGGTAAGCCAATCTAGAACCGCTGGCTGTGTGGTTCTTACATGACCAGTGGGCGTCAGGGGTAGCTGCACCCTGCTGCCACTGCCTGTTGCTGCCACTTCTCCTACCCTCACCGCCTGCTGTTGCACTCCTTGCCTGGGAAGTGCTGGAAGTAGGACGCTTGGACATATTTTTATTTGGGTGGGGGAAAATTAAACAATGTATTTTTTTTTTCTACTTTTTTAAACTTTATTTATTTTTTTTATAACTTTTTTAACTTTTTTTAACTTTTTTAAACTTTGTTTATAACTTTTTTTTTGAGTTTTTTTTTGTAACTTTTTTTGTTGCGGCTAAACGGGGTTGAGGGCACCCAGCTGAGCAGCAACGTGTAGCGTGTACGGTCACGGAACAGGAATGCTACCTGTCCTGACTCTTTTCTCTCAGTATTTCTTTGTTTATCACCCTATCTCTCCCTAGATCTCACATTTTTTTTTATTTTTATTACTTTCTCTCCCTACCTCTACCTATCTCTTGCTTTCTCAGCCTCTTTCCCTATCTATCACCTTATCTTCTATATCTAGCTTTCTCTTCCTCTCTCCTGCTTCTCTCACTAACCCTTTCTATTCCTTCTCTATCTCTCCCTGTATCTAACTACTTTTTTGGATATCTATCTATATATATCTTTTCTCTGTCTATCTCCCTTTGAAGTCTTGAGACGCACTGACAAGATGTCGGCGCGCTCAGGCACTTCAGGGGCTGTGGGGTGACGTCACACACTTCAGGGGCTGTGGGGTGACGTCACACACTTCAGGGGCTGTGGGGTGACGTCACACACTTCAGGGGCTGTGGGGTGACGTCACACATTTTTTTTTCACAGAAAACCAGGATACAAGGGGTTATAGGAGTAAAAATCCCTTGTATCCTGGTCTATTCTGTGAAAAAATTACAGTTTTGCGTTACCCTTTTTTTTTTTTTTTTTTTACCAGATTCGTTACGAACTTTTCAAAAGTTCGTAACGAATCTGGTTCATTACGGTTCGGTTCGCTCATCCCTACATGACACAAAAAGGTTAACTAACGCTTTCAATGTATTTCAATGGCTTTTGTCACAAGATGGCATAAGGTAACACTGTGACATGTCTAATAGTCCAGAGTCAATTTTAGCTTGACTACATCTCTAATATTTGTTGCTCTGTAATTTATGGCTATACAATCATGCATAGGAGTTATTTTTCAATGTCTTTTCTTCTGCTCACCCTTTTAACCACTTCATCTCTGATTCCATGTTGCCTGGATGTATCTCAGGAGGACATGACACGGAGGTCTGGTATCCAGGGAGGTTCTGAAGATATTGAATGACATTTTGCATTGTTGATATAGGAGCCTGTTCAAGAAAAGAAATGCATCCCAATCAAAGAGGAATGCAGAAAATAGAAGACATCATCGACATAGTGTGCTGGAATGTATAGCGGTTAACAAACTGTGCTTCCTGCATTTATGTAGTCCTGGTTTATACAAAACATGTTATAGTAATTTGCACACTTTATTAAATGCCAACATTTATCATGTCTTTCCTGTCTTCCAGTATAGTTTGGACTTCTCAATCATAGTTCTCTTACCTGAGGAAGCTTTAGCTCACTCTGTATATCATGATTTTCAGATGTAAAACTACTATCTTCCAATATAGGACTACCAGGGGGAGATACTGTGCCAGGAGAAATGTCATGTAGAATTTCTTGTAAATTCTTTATCTAGGAAACAAAGAGGGGCAAAGGTTTTGATTCCACCCAGGCATCTATGGATGACTCAAATATGATGTAAATGTCTCTGGAGGTTATATCAGTGCTGCAGCGTTATAAGAGGAGCGGTTGATATCAGTCACATATGATGTAAATGTCTCTGGAGGTTATATCAGTGCTGCAGCGTTATAAGAGGAGCGGTTGATATCAGTCACATATGATGTAAATGTCTCTGGAGGTTATATCAGTGCTGCAGCGTTATAAGAGGAGCGGTTTGATATCAGTCACATATTGTCACGCTCTGGTGTGGAGGGAATTAGCCACACCGAGCGTACAAGGTTAGGGAACAGACCAAAACCAGGGAAACGGTCACCTCCTGCAGGGAACCCTGAAACTAGGCCCTGACTGACTACCAGTATGAACAAGCCTGGGTTGTAGGAAAGTTCATACACAGGAACCTAATAATAAATGCACCCTAGAAAACCCTGCAGCTAGTGACACAAGAAAGAGTAATCCTGTTCCTCCAAGAGTAAGGACGGACAGGAGACTCCAAAAGGAAAACCACAAAAGGGAAAAAGTCACTTATCTTTAAGCAGGTATCGCAGCAATCGGATCTCAGCCGAGATCCACACCACACACTACTAAGTAGGCAGAAAGTATAAACCGCAAGGGATACTGGGAGAGGAAGGGGTAAATAGGAGAAAGCTAATTACCACAGGCCAACAGCTGAGGGGAAGGGGTGTGGTAACCAAACCAAGGGAAAAGCATGTCAAATTATGTCACTTTAGAAAGCCGCGCAGAACGTCTGATACCAGACGCAAGCCCACTCGTGACACATATGATGTAAATGTCTCTGGAGGTTATATCAGTGCTGCAGCGTTATAAGAGGAGCTGCTGATATCAGTCACATATTATGTAAATGTCTCTGGAGGTTATATCAGTGTTGCAGCATTATAAGAGGAGCGGCTAATATCAGTCACATATGATGTAAATGTCTCTGGAGGTTATATCAATGCTGCAGCGTTATAAGCGGAGGGGCTGATATCAGTTCCATATGATGTAAATGTCTCTGGAGGTTATATCAGTGCTGCAGTGTTATAAGAGGAGCGGCTGATATCAGTCACATATGATGTAAATGTCTCTGGAGGTTATATCCGTGCTGGAGCGTTATAAGAGGAGCGGCTGATATCAGTCACATATGATGTAAATGTCTCTGGAGGTTATATCAGTGCTGGAGCCTTACAAGATGAGCGACTGATATCAGCCTAGACAGGCCGACTGGGGGCGGGGGGGGCACTAAATTTGCCTGTATGGGGCCCTGAAATTCTTGATGGCTGCCCTGGGAAATACCATTATATGCCATGGGGCAAGGAACGGAAAAAGAGAATGAAAACCACTAAAACTTTTAGTTTTAAGATGCCTTTTGCAGAAAGCTACTGAAATCAATTCACTACAACTGATATTTCTACTGGAGGAAATAAAACATAAAATCAGAAGGACAAAGCTAGAAGCTGATAAATTATATGATAGGGGCACAGAGACAGTCTCAGCTTGGTTGTTTCTGGATGACATTATATCATGACTAGAGATGAGCGAGCAGTGCTCGTTACAAGCACTGTAGCGCTCGTCTCACTGTGAAAGAATGCCCGCAGGCATTGCGGATCCGTCCTCACCCGACTGAAAGTCAATGGGGACGGATCGGTTTGTTATGACACTCGTACCAAACAGATCCGTCCCCACTGACTTTCAGTCGGGTGAGGAGGACGGATCCGTTTTGGTATGAGTGTCATAAGAAACCGATCCGTCCCCATTCACTTACATGCAGTTGAGGACGGATCCGCAATGCCTGCGGGCATTGCGCAGAGGAGCCGAGCGCTACAGTGCTCGTAACGAGCACTGCTCGCTCATCTCTAATCATGACATACAGTACATAACTATAATTATAGCTGCAAAGTAGGCACCTTTGTTTGTAGTTTTTCCTTTTCCTCTTTGAAGACATTGAGTGTGGCTTTTGACCTATTGAGTTCCTTGTCTTTAAGCCTAAGTTTCACTCTCAGTGCTGCATTATTCTCTTGGAAACGTGCAATCTCAGATTGTAAAACCGTAGCATCTTCACCTGAAATCTGTATGGAAGAAAGAGTTTGTACAGTAATATATATATATATATATATATATATATATATATATATATAGTAGCTTGCAAAAGTGAGTACACTCTTCACATTTTTGTAAATATTTTATTATAACTTGTCCTGGGACAGCAATGAAGATATGACACTTTGATACAATGTAAAGTAGTCAGTGTACAGCTTGTATAACAGTGTCAATATGGGGTGCCCTCAAAATAACTCAACACATAGTCATTTATGTCTAAACTGCTAAACCCGCTTAATATCTAAACCCCAATTAGCCGTTAGCCATTTTCCCTCCCCGGTGTCATGTGACTTCTAAGTGTTCCAAGCTCT